>LWMK02000206.1:37876-101439 GCA_001693075.2 Taenia saginata
GCCTAGCAAACTCCATTCTTCCTCTTGGCCTGGTTTCTTAGCGCTGTCTCGATTAGTAACATATATTAGGCCGTCCTTAATTGCACCTTAAGCAACATGGACCCAATGGAACTTTGCATCGGTTTGGTGAGTTTTGCAGACCTCAGAACCGCTAGCTTCATGTTGATATAGTTTTCATTTTAATTCGCATCACCTGGCGGTCAATAATCGTGGAATATAGCAAGGGTAACAAAAATTGTGAAGAGCAAAACCCACATCCTAAATCCAGAAAAAGTACCAAAAGCAAAATTTGCTTTTAGGGTCTAAGGATGTTTAGTTCGTTTCTTACCTTCATGTGCATGACTCCCATAATGTTTTATTATCCAAATTATTTGGTATCTTAAGAAAAAGTGTTTCCGGCGGACGTTTAAATTTTTCATTGGTTCAACAGCTCTTCACAGTGCTATGTGAACTCTACATGGAGAGACCAGAAACGGCTGGCTACAACCTGCTAATCGAGTCCGAGAGCATCCAAATCTGCATCACAAAGGATAACTACTTGTCAGCCTCTCTGCGAGACTGCATTTCTCGAATTACCCATCTTTCTCTCTCACGTCAATTCAAGCACACATCAACAGCACTCGATTTGCATTGGTGGACACGATTCAAATTCACCTGCTCTACACACTAGACTTCACCTAGATTCGAAACCATGAGGCTTTTCTTGCCACTTTTGTCTTATGGGCATCAATTACGGTGCACCACCTGTAGGAAAAATTTTATAAAGAGAATTTGAACAAAATGAAAAGCCGCTCGTCAAATTGCAAGGCTGTCCCTTCCTATCACATCAAAGTAGGGTCACAATTTTAGCCCACAAATGACGTCAATGTAAGCATTTTATTTCACTTGCGGTAATACAAAGAAAAAGTCGTTCTTAAAAATCTACTGATGGAATTGGCAATAACTCGCAGTGGAAGACGACACAGTCTCCTTTTCGTCTGCATTTTTGAGGCCATAGCTATTGGAATTAGATGCAGCACGCAAATGACGAAGGCGCAATCGGTTGATGACATCTCGTTCGGTGGGATGCTCCTGTTCCGTGTGGAATAACACCACATCCAAGCGGTCAAATGTAAATCCACAGATAGAACAGCGGTATTCTTTACTACTCTCTTCTTTGGCAGGGCACTCTTGCAACTCTTTGGGCACATAGGAATGAGAAGGCTCTAGGTTTTCAGGACTTCTGGGTTTTTCCAATAACTCCGGACTTGATGCCGACAGTACAACTTCATCTTTAATGAAGACAGAACGTATGAGATGTGTTTCGTTAACTATATGGGAAGGGCAAACCTTACCCATGTGTGCCACCGTGTGGCACGCCATTTCCGAAAGAGTGCTGCAACCCTCGAGGCAATGCACACAGAAGTAGAACTTGAAGTTGCTGTGTCGCAGGAGGTGTTGATGCATCTCATCCAAGTCACTATGCTCTTCATCGCATGCAGTACATTCGTAGCCACCATCAGTCTTCTCTTCACCTTTCACAGCACAACACAATGAAGAATCAAACGAATCGTATAGAAATGGTGAGTATTTTTGAGGTGAATGCTAAGGCACTAGGTGGCATTATTCTACAAAGCACTGTTATCTCCACATGGGATGGACTTGATAGGCACTGAGGTTACACGACTAGATACCACAGGTGCTTACAGAACATATCCGTGAGACATCCTAGCTGCTCCTCTCGATCGACAGCAAAGGGATTCTCAATGGCCTGCCCATCGAGGACGTACTTCAGTCGGCAATCATTGTTTACGATCATCTCCTACAGCAAATTCATAAGAATGCTGGTAGAATACCGCGATATTCTTATAGGCGCGCAATTAATGGCAAGTGACACACTTACCTCTATCTCTGCAAGAAGCTCGATCTCGTCATCCGGGTCGGTAATAATTGCGTCGAGTAGCCTTCTTTCGTCTTCCGATCCCTCGTTACAACTTGCAATTGGGACATTTAGGGTTGCAAGTTGGTCACTTGGTGGTACCCTTAAATCTTCAAAATCGAGGAAAGATCCTGCGCTTAGCCACGAAGCATCTCCTATTGGGCGCAACCATGCTGTCCACTGCCTTACCCTCCTCTTCATTCGCATCTCGACCTGGGCTCATATCCACTGGATCTTAGTGAACAAATATCGTTCCAATATTCGAAAGCTGATTTTGTGAGCCGATCTCACTTGTGGAGCATAACTTCGCTCCATTCAAAGTGGCATTAGCTTTCCTTCTATGTTAAGGTATCCTGTGGGTTTAGTGAATAAATGCCCACAGGTAAGAACTAGCATGCAAAATTAAGCGGTGTAGTGTGCACTCAAACCTGCTACGATAAAAGCTAATTGGGTTGAAAATGACAGATCGCCACGACTATTTGTCAGCATCAGAACCCCTCATTTGCGAATTTACTATGAGCAGAGTTGGAAAAACCGTTTTACGCTGCACTGTTTAGCGCATTGTCTCCACTTTGCATGGGTTAATATGCACCGACGTCACCAATAAGACTGCTTCCAAAGCCTAAAGCGAAGAATCGCAGATTACAATGCTTGAGATAAATGGAGGCATCAGTGCTACAGCGCATGCATTGTTCCCATTCCTCAGTGTTGAGCGAGTGGCATGAAATCATCATGCTCTCTGAGCCTCCATTATGGACCACTACTAAGTTTTAAAGGTCCACTCACTCAGGAAATTGAAAAGACGTCTGGAAACAGTCCTAAATGAATCATCGCAAAGTGGGATTGCTAATATATGCGCTTCCTTCATCGACTGGTTACCAATGGAGTCTTTCACCTGCCACTTCTACCAAGCTTTTCCAACCGTTGCAATAGGTAAGACATTAGCCCTTCTTACCAAAGCCGCAAATAAAATGGCTTAAGCTCGACGTTATGATTCCGCCTATGATTCGGATCCTAGCACAATGCTCTTTTTGCAAAATGTTAAGTAGCATCAAATTGGGCGAAGCTCTAGTCAAAACATCAAGGATGTGTTCATTGTATCAGTCTTGTCCTCCAAATGCAAACTACAATTTAGTGCAACCCGACATTCCATAAGCTGTTAGCCAACGCCTGTTAGAGAGATTGTGCTGTGTGTTCATATNTTGGGCGAAGCTCTAGTCAAAACATCAAGGATGTGTTCATTGTATCAGTCTTGTCCTCCAAATGCAAACTACAATTTAGTGCAACCCGACATTCCATAAGCTGTTAGCCAACGCCTGTTAGAGAGATTGTGCTGTGTGTTCATATTAAGTAAATTGCAGCGACGTGAAATGTGTGGGGTAAAATTGAGAGGACATTAGCTTACAGCTGAATGGAATGGGCTTGTATGAAGTGTCTGACCGGTTGGCTAAGAAAGATGTGCGGAGAGGTGTAAGAGGGGAGGACGACAACATAGATGCTACATGGATGCCAAGTGTACAGAACATGCTAATGTGAGCCCACTATGCATGAGTCACGAATGAAGGTGTCCGTCTCATCTAGTCTTTGTGAACTACTGACTTGTAAACATCTGATAATGTCTTAGAGACTATTCTAACCTCAAGAATCAGTTCTAAGATGAGCTTCCCTAGGCAAGCAAACTCATTGCTCAATGGTTCACTGAACCACAGCGTATCTAGAGGCCACTACAAGCATCCCAAAATCGAGTCGCATATCAGGCAGTATTTTGCTATGGGGACACATTGGTACACAAGCATCCCAAAATCGAGTCGCATATCAGGCAGTATTTTGCTAAGGGGACACATTGGTACCACCTTGTTCACTTGTGATGAACCGCCCGCTTTCCTTTCACATTACATCATGGGGAACATGGTTGCTACTCATAGCAAAGGCCGCAGCATCGTGAGTGTCAGATATGGGAAGATGAGGAGTCGTGGGATGCAAACTGACTCTATTCGTTGATGGTTTGCTTTTAGGATTTTGTGCAATCTCGAACGTCGTCTCACAGGTAAGGCTCTTTAATGTGGATTAGTTAGAACGATCGAGGTAGAGGTTTTGCTAATAAGTGCCGCATTCTCATCGTATGCTTTATGGTATTGCTACTAGCTTCAAGTGCCAATTACATTTTTGAGAAAAGGCAGATGCCTTGAGTTGCAGTGCGGGTTAGTGCTCTGAACTGTGCGGTGAGTGGTACGTGGTGTGATAGTTGGCCGCTCAGCAGAAGTGTCGTGTTCGCGTCACGGATAAGCACGTCAAACTTGCCCTTACTTTGGCCTCAACTGAGCAGGTGTGGCAGCTGTGCTCGTGTCGAGACAGCAATTATTGTCTACAATTCCTACTGTGTCATTGTCGCTTTCAACACCGTTCAAGAAATGATATCCAATCTACATCTGTTCGGACTCTCGACAGTGAAACACACTATTGAGGGTGGATTGAGAAACAGGAGTTGCAGGTGAGGATGCAAATGCTTTATCATATTACAACAGCTCAGGTAAATACCCTGTTTACTTCATAATGTATCTTGCTATTGAGCCTATTGTCATGTTACCATTATCGAGTAGTTGGTTTGTAACATTTTGGAGGGCGTTCCAGAAGATAAAAAAAACACTTCATAACATAGAAAACGCAGGGGCTCCCATTTTTGTCTGCACTCGTCACTGGTGATTGTCTCTCCTCATGCATGCCTTTGTGCTGTTGTGAGCAATGCAAATGCGCAAGAGATGGCAGTCGGCATTGTGGAGGCGCATCATTCCTTCGACCTCAGCCTAACACACTTCACCATTCTTCAATGCAAATACTGTTTCCTACCTTGAAGCTACGGTTTCGCTGCATCTACCAGCACTGCGACAGCAAAAGTATGCGAAGACTTGGTGGACTCCTTAGGTCTTACCTCTGTCAATTTTATGACGATCTTGAATTTTAACTAGCCCAGAGAACCAAACAGTCAATTGCTATGTAATCTGATAAGACATTTGATAAATAGTACTACATTTTTGGCATGCGGAACGCTCTATCTTGTAGATCCGAGAAGTAGCTACGGAGTACTTTAGTTTGTGTGATCCAAGAATGGTTGTTACGCTCCTTACCTTCTGGGATGCATTTTTTGCATGCTTATTCGATTTTGTCTTGGTCGAAAGAATTATTACAAGTGAAACTTTAAATTGTTCAATTGCTTAATTGCTGAAGGTGATGCCAGGCCATTGCGAAATTTGTGGATTTGTATGATGGATCTCAGAATTTGCTTTAATTAACTTGTAAGTTGAACAAAAGTGGATCTATGCGTACTTTGCAAAGGATAACGTCGTTTCTCCAACCGTCTAGGAATCCGCCCTAACATTATTTTGGCCATTTACATCACCAACTGTAGATTGACATCGGTGGGTGTGGCTTAGTCTCATCTCCTATGCAATTGGGACATTGCTTGGTCCTAAACCCATGGACAGTCCCTAGCCACAATCGTCTAACAGCTTTCGACGAAGGTCAGGTAGCACAACACAAATTGAAACATTACTTTAATAGACGAGCACAGAAAGCGCTTCAAGTAAGTTGCATAAAAGCTTGTTAAACAGGCAGGCAGCATTCTTCTCATTACATCAGATATAGCGCAAAATTCTGGTGCAAAAAGCCACCATGAAGAACGTCTCATTTTATGTGATGTAGCACTTAAATACGTGTTTTTCTTAAACCTGGCTGGTGGGATTTAAAGCGTCCTATTCCTCACCTGCATTGAGATTAAGTGCAGCACGTACGAGGCAAAGACGCAACCGGTCAATGACATCTCGTTTATTTGGGCGCTCCTCTTCTGTGTGTAATGACATAGCATCCATTGGTTAGATGTGAGATGGCAAGCAGTGCAGCGATATCCCGTCCTGCGCCCTTAATCAGGAGGGCGCGCTTCCGACTCTTTGTGCATAGGAATTAAGGATGCTCTAAACCCCCAGAGCTTCTCAGTTTTCCCAAATCTTCCTAAATTGATACCAGTGGCTCAATTTGGCAACGCCTGCTTATCACGCCATTTTAGAGCACAGATCTTTGCGCAATCACTGTTGGAACAGTATGCAATACTGTGGTGTAGATGAGATGAGAGTTGCTGCTATCGCTAGCAAATCAGAGAAACCGCTAGTAAGCCCCAACAATTTATTTTATTTGTGCTTAGGGCTATCGCCATTTTTAAAATGAATTTTGAAAGGTATTGATTTGGATTGAGATCAAAGACGAGGGAATGAGAAATCAATGGGCGTTTGACAAGAAGTGCCAACTGGCTTACATTTATTCGCACTCACAAACAGCTTTTAAGTCAATAGTAGGTAAGGCAGATATAGTTTACAATGAGACAGTTCTAAGATCTACAGAAAATAAGGAGTTGCAAGAGTGGGAGTGCAGAAGCTACACTGCATCAAGCTAACGCAAATAATCACATTGAAATGTCCCCAAATACGCTGTGCCATTGAAAATGTGGATAATTTTACTCAAAATCATTTTAAAATATTAGTCAGACTGGAATTCTTATTAAAGTTAATACAAAAGGAAAGCATTCCGGATAAAGAACAAGCTTGCATTTATCTTGTTTACCTATGAAAAACATAAGCAAATTTGTTTACGAAGTCGATCATTTTACATGGCGCCGCAGCTACAGAAATGGTGGATTGCTACGTTGAACCGTCTAAACGCGCCAGTTCATTGATGAAATCACTAGAGCTGAGTCATGGAAGAAGCCCAGTCTATGAAAAAGTCCAACTGAGCTTTTCCCTACTTCCTCATATCATCCATAATTACAACCACAAACGTGTATTTTGGCGACTTCTCAGGCTTTCTTCTAATTCGTTGCCAACAAGTTGAAAGCTAGAAGACCCTAGAGGACGATGACATGCGTCAAGAGGAGGGCGGTCATCCGTTAGCTAAACTTGCATTAAAGTGGGATCGTTAGAATTCACAATGTTCAAGGATGCATAACAATTCATATGCAATGGATGCGACTGGGTAGAAAACGTCACTTTGCTTTTTAAAAAGGCGATCCCCTTGCTGGCACTCTAAGGTAATCGAGTTATTGGGATTTAAAGATCGAGACTCAGTTGACTAAATTGCTGCTTGACAGGCTTGCAAATACCGGCAGTGAGCAGAATCAGCAAGCCTGAATGCGGTTTTGTCCATACACGTCTGTCGACCCACTCCCACTCCTTGAGGTATGAATGCGGCTTTTGTTGGAAAAGATTTCACTCTCAGCTCCGGATTGCTATAAAAGCATTTGCTATGTCAACGGCACCAAGGTATTGGCATGGCGTTGCAACTAAATCGCTACGGAGGTCCGTAATCTTTTTTCTGTGCGGTCTCATCTGTGACATGCAGAACCACTCAGAACATAATGAGAGTGAACTCTTTACTGCATCTTGCATGTCATTTTGCAATAATAGAAGATGCCTACCATCGAGTTATTGATTTGAACAAGAGTGTGGCATTTTTGGAACGCCAGAGAGGCTCAATTTACTCCCAGCCCCATACTGCAATTTCTGACCGATGCTATAGAGCTCTCCTAGTGTGGGTGGAATGCAAGTGGGTGAGGATCACAAACCGTCTTCGTCATTGAGGTAGGGGAGTCTATTAGCCTTGAGAGTGCCATTCAAATGCAGCCCACGGAGTGGCTACATTTGCTCGCGGATATGTAATCACACCTCGCGGTGAAAAATTAATTCCAATTTCTGGGGGCACAATGCAGAGAAAACGGATGACGAAGTTGCTAGCAAGAATAATCTACTCGTAATTGGGCGCATTTAAATCGGCAGCCAGCAAAGGAATGCACTCTGAGAGGGGATAGTTATATCAACTGTGTTTGACAACCGATGGACTGATGATCAATTTAAATGCGATTAGTTCTACTAAGATAATAAAAGCTGGCTGCTGATGTAGTAATAGGAGTGTATGCCTTCCATTTTTGAGCAGCCGGGTTATTAATCATCCTGGTTTGTGCCTGTGATTTTACGCAAAACAATAGACAAGTGGCTTATAAATCACGCAACTTATTCCCTGCAATGAATGTTACATCATAAAAGTAATTCAATTTTCACGTCTATCTAGGGATGCGTCTCGTGTCTAGCACAATCTTTCTTGTTTGAGTTCATCTTTTAAACTAGAGGAAGCTCCAAGTAGAGCAGAACTGTTAAGAGGCTAGGCAACCCGGTCTGGCAGGTGGTGAAACGGCAGCATAATAAGTCACTCTGGTTTCCGGAAAAAACCATTCGTACACACACTACAGTGCATTTGTATTCAGTGCACCTGTGCATGAAATGAAGGAGAATGTTGGTGAGAATGGAAAAACGATGAGAGATGGTGCAGACTTATTGCTCTTACACCCCTTGCTCCAAACGATTGGCGCATCGCTCTGCCAGCTCTTCACGAACATGAATGAGACTTTGCGGTCAGTCTCAAAAGCAAAAGTAAATGTAAATCATGACGCATGGCCATGTTCGAAATAACTGGCCATCAAGTGGTTGGGGTTTGCTCCAATGGCAACCAGTTCATGTGCACAAAACCATGCTTATTGCATCCATTTTTTACCTGTTCCTCATTTCAATATGTACGCTAAGGAGGGATGGTGACCACCTCTGCTGTCAAACAAAAGCACTTCTGCTTTTAAAATACTTATTATCCACAGTAATAACAATGCTTGCACTAAATAATTAGTGAACTTAACCAACGCCAGCAAAACATTCAAGATGTATTAACGTACGGAGGTGATGGTGATTGCGTTGTAGGTAGACGCTTCCGATAGCAGAGTTCGCACGATGGATGACTTTGCAGTGTTTCGTTGGTGGTGAAGTACCTCAGCCTCCGTACGGAAGTGACATGCGCTACATCATTAGGACTAATCCTCACTGCACTGATGACCAACGCCAAATAGTCCTCGAACTCACTTTAAGGACATTTCGTGTTGCTATATGATAGAGTCATCTTAACTCTAACTCTCGTCCCTAGCCCATGCAATAGCCTAGAAAGTCAAGTTAGATAATCGTTGAGCGTTGATTCGCATCTTTTTGATGAGAAAAATGGAAAAGCAAGAGCTATTAGAAACTACTAGGTTATTAGCAAAAATAAATGGGAGTCGGGGACTATGATTGTTTGTTACTGTAAAAAGATGTGGTTTCGCAGAGAANAGAGCTATTAGAAACTACTAGGTTATTAGCAAAAATAAATGGGAGTCGAGGACTATGATTGGTTGTTACTGTAAAAAGATGTGGTTTCGCAGAGAAAGGTATTGGAAGGAAAAGAACTAAAAATCTGCCGGCAAATGTCTGACAGCAAAAATCAGACTTCAGCCTGCAAGCGCTTGTATTGGGGTATAGTGCAAAGTACAGTTACTTAATATGGGCGGGAAAGTGGAGTGTACACGATTGAGAAGTTCAAGACTAGAAACGTTGACAAGGAAGGGTGTTGTCTCTAGTATGTGTCCATTTAGTGAGTTTGTAAAAGGTGGCAATAGAGGTCACAACTACAGTATGGGAAAGTAAATACATCTGGACTGGCAGGTAGGTAGACGCGACACACGTCGTTCCCTGCACTCCACCGCGGCGGATCTATGACTATAAGGCATCCGCAATTGCAGCATTCTCGGCTGTTGGCATTAAACTTCACTATATCTCATCACACAGTAGGACATTTTCGCATGTTTACGTGATTAATAATGGGGGAGAATGCAGTATATTTTTGTCCTGGAGTGATANCTTGCAGCATTCTCGGCTGTTGGCATTAAACTTCATTATATCTCATCACACAGTAGGACATTTTCGCATGATTACGTGATTAATAATGGAGGAGAATGCAGTATATTTTTGTCCTGGAGTGATATTAATGCTTGAGATTTTTGCGAATGTTTGTCCCTCCACCACTTTGTCAAAGTAGGCAGAAGAGAAAGAAGTGGATCTCGCTTTAAGTGTTGAGTATAAAGATGGATAATCAAGGTGTCTGCTGAATAGATGCAGCTCACGATGGAAATTGTAAGTGATTTCGACAACGATGAAGCCACTTCGCAAAGAAAATCCTATCAGAAACTAATGTGGCTGGGTTGGACAAGGCATGAAACTATGCGTCTTCTTCACTCCCATCATCCTCAGCCTAAAATGGAAAGAGATGAGTCGACCTCAGAATATTGACCTAGCTCTCTCAGAGGCATACAACTTTGTCCAAAGCAATGCATACAAGTGATATTCATTTCATTAATAAGGAAATAACAGGAGAAACTTTTTCTCGCATTATGATTTAGCATCTGGGACAATGTTCACTAGGTGTGGACAAGTGCATGAGGAGAATTAAGTGCTTCTTTGCTATTGAAATCGCGCTGGTGAAGAACCATTTTTATTGACAGCAGCGATGACATGCATGCGCATTCGACTGATTACATCGCAGTCAGTGAAGTGTTGGTAATCTGTGTGGATTAGCAACTGTGTGTAGCGGTCACTGCCTAAAACATGCAGAATATAACAAACACGCGTAGGAACGCATCTCCGCATCCCGTTTTATAATTGGCAATCCATCCAATCCAGCTCATCATGCCACAATGGGTTGCACCACACAACGATGTGGCAGGGAAGCATCATCAACATCAAGGCAGTAGCAGGTGAAGGAAGAGAAAGCGCATCAAAAGGAGGAGTATGAATGAGTGAGTGCAAATAATGAGGAGATGATGCAGCGGTGGATGGAGGTAGGGATGTTTGTACCCACTCCTGCCCATACAAATGCAGCGATTCATGCTAAAAGTGTTTTAATCACTTTAGACGTTGCGCAGATATCCTAACGTCATTCGCACTGTGTCAGAAAAGGCGCTGTCGCAGTTCCCAAAGCAGTTATTTCTCACGACCACATGCTCCTCATTTGCATTCACTAAACAGGCCAAAATTATGCTGAGCTGTGCAGCCTACGGAACACTCTAATGGGATTCATTAGTTGTGTCTTCCGATCGAGTGCGAAGATATTCGCAACAGCCCCCACTGTTAATGTACAGCTGATTATGCTGCAGGTGACTGGTGTCTAGTCACCTAGTCTGCACGATCGCATCCTCTNTTTGCATTCACTAAACAGGCCAAAATTATGCTGAGCTGTGCAGCCTACGGAACACTCTAATGGGATTCATTAGTTGTGTCTTCCGATCGAGTGCGAAGATATTCGCAACAGCCCCCACTGTTAATGTACAGCTGATTATGCTGCAGGTGACTGGTGTCTAGTCACCTAGTCTGCACGATCGCATCCTCTCCGAATTTAGCGCACTCTTTATGGTTTTCCTTTGCGCTTTCAATGCGCACTTTAGAATCAGGTGGCAAAGTGGCTAGGTCAAGGACAATTACATTGAATCGTGTCCAACAGGTTTAATGAACTGCCCTAATCGGAAGAAGATTTGGAGAGACATGTAAGCTCTTGGGAGCTGTCACATAAACCTAGGTTTAATTTATTGTATGGCTCGTAAGGTGTGCAAATCGCACCCCTCTAGTATAGCACAACAAATCTATAGTGTTTCGACGCCTTTGTGAGTAGCAATTCCATGCTCCATTTCTTCAGCCTCAACTAATGTAGACGTGCCATCGAAGAGGCAAACTCCGTAGAGGAGCAATGAAGGTGTGCATACCAAAATGAATTAACAGTAATTGGGGGGCCCAAGACTTCAGCTCACTCTTTACCGAGATTAGTTCAGTGCAACTTGTAAAGAGGTAGTGATGGCGCCTTCTCTCTTGCCCTTCACTTGGACATATGCAAGACTTGAACAGGTTCAATTGGAGTGGCTTTCTTGCCGCTGGCACAATAAAACCCGGGGGACGATAATGAAAACAAATATGGAAGAATTCTGCTTAATGTGTTAAAAAGGCGCATCTACGGGTGCCCCTCATAGTATTGGCCTGTGAATGAGGTTGAGAAGCGGTGCTTTTTGCTAGAGAGCGATTCGCGAAACAGTCGCATCCAAGTGAGCATGCACGTAAGAGTTAGGGCAGGCAATTTTACATCAATGTCTGATTTTCCACCCCTAAAGACAATTTTCGGTGGCGTGCTATACTCGTTCCTGACACAAGAAAAACACGTCAGCAAAGTTTATCAGATGCAGTCGGACTATCGACAGCAAAAGCTGAGCGTGTGGATGCTTTTTCACAGGTAGCACACATTTCATCGATCACAACTTTATCTGCAGTATTAGCTGATAATTGCCTGTTCCTACGCAGTGGGGCATAGTGACGAGGCACTCTCCTTCTAACCTCAGTCTAGTAACATTTATTCTTCCAATTGACTTGATGTTCTGACCTGATCTCTCTTCCTGACCTATTTTCGGCTGTGCTTCGTTGCATTTTTAGTTCCATGATTTAAGTGAATGCTCGCATGAGTTTGGTGAGCTTCCCGTCTTTGATTTCCGCCAAATTCATGTTACTTTGGCTTTCCTGTTGATCCACACTATCAAGCAGTTAATTAAAGTGGAGTCTAAAATTTAGCCTGATTAATACTAATCAAACCTCTCCTACTTGAGTAAACATACCTTGTTTAAGACAAAAAATGTTAAAATTCGGTTTCTATCCTGGCCCAAGTATGGCTGCCCCACTTCCATAGCACCACGTTGCTATGCTATCGAAGGCATTTGCGAAGTTTTATTGCAGGCCTTAGCAAGATTTCGCTACAAATTGCGAACAGACCTAAGCGGGTCCCCTCCCATATCGCTTTAGCCGTTTGAATCACAAAATTTTGGATGACTTGAACGTGCATGTGACTCTTCAAATCAAAAGTGTCGTTAAAACCCATTCGCCTCCTCACGTAGTGGTATAACTTACTGCCACTGAGTCACAACAAGTGGATATCTGTGTCGTAGAAGACATACGCATCGACCACATCAGATAATGGTAGCCACTTTCTGCCATCCACGTGCTGGAATATCTTAACAAAGGAAAAGAAGCGTAAAGACGAGGAAGGATGAAGAAGAAAGAGGAATTGATGTATGCAAACATTTAATTGGTCGGCCTGTTGACAGCTGCGCTATTTGTGTTGCTTCTAACTGCAATCGCCATTGGAGTCCGTTGAACACTTCACACCGATGTTAAAGGCGTTGTAGCTTCAACACACCCCATCGCAGCAGGTGTCCTTACATGCATCGCCTTGAATTACTGTCCTTCCTCATCACACTCCCTGCCTCTGTGCATGCCACACAGAAGTTGTAACTCCTCTAGCCCTCCCCTTGCTGGCCTAAGCATTGCACATCAATCGACCCTGGAACAGGTGGGTGCTTTTTGCTACAACGATCACAGTCTCTGCTTCAAAGAATGTGGTCTGATTCACATTCGCATGTCATGAGTATTTTCTAATTTGTAAATCTGAGCACCATTACAACCGACGAACAAGCACACCAATCGAATCATCCTGTTCCCCGCAAGAGATACATTAGAAGAAATCCAACTTTTTCCAGAGGTTAGCATGGTTGTCGCGGTAAAGGGAATAGGTTGCCTAAGCAAGCACCTCCCAGTGCGCTTTCATTTTCCGATCCTCTATGCGCAGTTGCATACTTTGTGGTGTGCGAAGAAGCAGGCAGCAGCCTGCAGAATAATAGAGAAAGCGTCACCGACAGCACGTGAGAAGCAACTGCAAAGAGTTCCTAGATGCCAATACCACCACCAGTGAAACAAATTACACCATAAAACCCTTTATCTAGCATTTTCCGGCTGACAGATTAACTGACGTCACCAGATTACACCACTTGGAGGTGACACATTTAAGTTGGTTGACATGGCTACGAGTGAAAGGGAATGAGTGAGTCTTTTTGTCTTCCTAGCACAAATTTGAAGCAATGTTTTCTGACATTTTACATTACTTGTTGTTCCATTCGCATGCAACTTGCACTGTCGTTTGCAGCCTGTTCGTAAATGCCAGGAGACAAAGGGGATATGGCGATTGCCACCTGGTGTTGGGGTTATTTTCTTCCATCCAGTGGGATTCACATAGTATTCACACGTGTCGATCGATGGTGGTGACTCCGTGTGCGGAGGGTGCGTTCATAGGCAACTTTAGGACTGGAGTACAATTTAAGTTCAGCACAGGATCAGGATCACCAACTTCACGAGAAACAGATTGGTCGAAGCAATCGAAGAGCAAGTATTGTTGGTGCACTGCACATTATTAAGAGTTTTTTGTTTCATCATTTTGTTGGAGAATTCTAATCAAAGTAGAGGAAAGAAAAGGATAAATGAGTGGAAGTGCGTCGCTGCACCAAAGGTACTGGTACATTACTGAGGGCTAGCCATTGCTTAGATATCTGGCTTTTAGATTTCGCCATTCTTGTTGCTAAGCAGAGGTAATCGCTTGCCAGGGAGGAGAAGGAAGCAAACAATGATCCCAACCAGAACGCGTGGATAATTTGAATGCTTAGCTTTTATGCCACTTGAAGCACGAAATCCTACTCAGCCACTCTTCTTGATCCATAATGTAAAGTGAGGAAACACATCGAAGTGTAGTTGTTGCACTTAGCTTAAATATTTAAAAAATAGTCAAACGGAGCCCTTTGATTGAAAACAAGAAAATCAAGGGTGAAATGCATGATTGCATTATTTGCTGTTAAACAGAAAGTAGGATATCCAACAAACATTAAGTGAGTTTATGTGTTTCAACAAGTTATACAGGAGTTTGTATATCGAAGGAGGATCCTTGGCCCTAGGTATAGTGCCAAGGATTTTATAAACGTGAGATACCACGAAATGATGTGTGGAAGGCGTGTATTTTTATTATAGGTAGGCTTGTCGCCCTAAGAGTCCCGGATGAGTCCGTGGCGTTCATGCGCCTTAGCAAAACTTTAAGACATTGGTGAGCTAGAAAGAGGGTTCAGAGCTTCAGATCTTCCTTTAAAAGAGGGTTCAGAGCTTCAGATCTTCCTTTGTGGAGCAGCGTTGACAAGAATATCTGCAGCAGTGAGAATACACTTAAGAGCGCACTACTCATGATCGTGAAGCTGTAAAAGGGGATTGGTAAAGGTGGAAGCAGAAGCAATAAGCAGTTAATCAAAGCACCACCACAAGTTATCGAGAACTAAATATTCTACCACCACAAGTTATCGAGAACTAAATATTCTCATTGACGTTGTTATAAGTGTGGCGTTTTACGGCAAGATTGTTGCTGAATTGACTGAGGCACCAAGTGCATCAGATACCCCATTTCTCAGCACAGTTTCCTTGTACATCCACACAATTCACACGCACAACCACTTCTCGATTTTCCTCTGCATGCCGAAATCTGGTGTATATTATGTGGTTGTACTGCCGCATGATCAAAGACTTCCTAACTTTCTTTTACTGCATGCTATAACACCTTCACAACCAATTCATACGTCTTAGCATGTGCTTACTTTGGATACGCTGGGTGCTGCTTTCAATCACCTGCATAGTGATTGACGATGGCTCCACCATCAATAACAAATGTAAGCCTTTGTTTCGCATTGCCTCAGCACTTTCTATTGGCACTTGTCAGTGTCAACTTGGTAAGATGAGAGGATTCAGGATGGGCTTACTTTTCCATATCAGTTGCTAACTGGCCTAAACGATAGTGAGTAGCGGTGCATTTCTCATTCCACTTCTGTCCATCTTTGCCCTTTCTCAACGCACGTGGATACAAAGTACCATTCCCTATCAAAATATCTATTACTAGGTCGGATCTCAACATTTTTTGCCTGTTTCATCGTCAAATTATACAATTCGGTCTTCATGCCTAGCAAGCTCATAGTGTTAGAGAACAGGTCGCATTGCCTGACTTGATTTAAATTTTGTTGCAGCATTGCCTGACTTGATTTAAATTTTGTTGCTTCTGTGTTTTTGATGCTTAAACCAAGAGACTCATTTAATATGAAAGGAAACAGGAATAACACTTGTTGTGAGGAGGAGAGATCCAAGTTGCTTGATGGAAAAATGCAAATCCCTTATACCAGTAGATCCAAGTGATCATTCTGAGAGAATAAAATAATCCAGAACCTGACAAAAGCAGTTAAATTACATAGTATTACAGGATAGTGTATGCAAATTTCGAAGAAGGATAGCCACTTCGCCACAGCGGTCATTTTTTGTGCCACATCTCACACATCTCGAACGGGACGATGTGATTACGTGAAATCACTGGGATTGATTGGGATGGATGTATTACATTTTTCTGTCTCACCACTATTGAATGCTTAAAACACCTACCTCCCTGTGAATATGAGACTTATCTGATGGTTAAAAGCTTCGTCACAACCTCTCGATGGTTGCAGCTGAAGCGCCACCATGTGGAGCTGTCGATATTAGCTTATAACATCATGAAGTGTGTAAAATAAGCCATTGTTCTCAATTGTTGCCTGAGAGTCGATGACCGACTATGTATTTCTCATCTTAGGACTAGCTTTGGGTTTAGAACGCTCTTAACAGCTATCAAGTGGAAATGGAGTGATTCTTTGCTAGACAAGCGCACTTTCATGCTAAGTTCAATTAGGCTGGACTAGTTGGTAGCTGTCATGGGCAGATTTCGACTGCTTATTCTGCGGTCGTTGGTGTCTGCGTTGAAACTAAAACGAAGTGATCGACTCGGGTAATCTTTGTGACCAGCAATCATGCACTGAAGCAACTGGTGTTCTTTCGCTGGAGCAGCATTTGATAAGGTGTCATGCTCAGCTGTGCTAGTAGGCGGAAGGGTCGCCTTCTTGGTTTTGCCCTTGTCTTAACAATGGTGTGGTGGTTTGTGGTTATTCAGGACATGAACTAGTTGAACTGATCCGATAGGCATGAACCAGCAAACTACCCCTGTCACCCGACCGAAGTGAGGTGTCACTATGTTGCAGACTGTGTGGGAGTTAATACACCTCAGCAATTGCTTTGAGCATGATTCAATGAACCGATTAACTGGAAGTTCAAAAAACGTTAGGGTTGTCAAAAAACCTGTATTTTACTTTAATATGCCTCGTAAGGTGTTCGAATCTCACCTATAAAGAGGTACTCAGGGAATCGTTGGTGTGTTCCCTTTTCAATATGAACAACAGTTCCGCGCCCACATATTTTAGCATTTATTGATGACCGCTTAAGTCTTGATTAAGCATAGGGAACTCCGCAAGTCTTTGGTGCCACTAGCTTTACACTGTTCTGGCTATTCAGCCAAACCACAAAGATAACCAGCCAAAGGGCATGAAATCTGGCAAAATGTTGAATAAAACGTGAATGATGTTCTAACTTTAGACCTTCCTGTTTACATTTTATGCATCCTATAAATTACGTAGTTGTACACAATCCATTTCTATGTTTGATTGCTGAATGAGAAGTAGTAATTGAGGCTCCAGCATTTCACGTATCATGCATAGGCTACAAAATACTGTCCCTTATTCAGCGCATGCTTCGGTTCTGATTTTTTCACGCTGGTCGACCGACGAATTCAACTGCTTCCCAACTTAGCTTTTGGCTATGCGCTAAGTAAATTAACACGTAATTCTGCCACGCTAGGTCCAATCCATCCCTGGTTGCTTTTCTTCGTACTCTTGCTCTATTCTTCCAACACGTATTTTTGCATTCGTTCACGATTCCATCTGCTCATCTGCCAACATTTATTTATTTATTTGTTTAATTCGTCTATTTACCTAATATACGTTTGCCATACTTTACTTGACGAGGTTGATGTAGCATTCATTAATGGAAGTTTCACTTATCTCTGTCTCTTTTTCTCTTGCCTACGTTTCACCAAATATCTTTCTCGCAAAACACATGCAGTCTCCCCTGACCATTCCGGTAATAGTTTCAACTACTTCTAACGGGTTATACCTAACATCATCGCATAGCCACCTAAATACAAAGTCTTACAAAATAGTGCGGAAAATGACAATGAATATGCTGAACAAAGTGTCGCTAGCAGACTGGCAGGTGTAGTGCAAAGCGAAGGAGTAAAATAGCAACAAATTGTTATTGTATCATTTTAGAGCATAGATCTCCATGCGCTCATTGATGGACAGGTATGTAATGCTGCGGGTGAGATAGGGTGAGAATGGCTGTCATAGGTCGTGTGCTAGAAGAAGAGCTAGTAAACCTCAAGAGTTTTGCCACATTTTTGCATTGGATTTTGCAATATTTTCTTGGGGATTCCAAGGGGTCATGACTCAGAGAAAGATAAAAACGAGGGACTGAGAAACCAAATAGTGCGATTGAACAAGAAATAGCGACAGCAGAATTATTAATGTACTGTAAGCTACTTTTATATAGATGGTAAATGAAAAGATGTAGTTGAAAACAGGGTGGAATTCAGATTAGAAGTGAGTAAGAAGGAGTTACACCAATGGGAGCGGGGAAGCCATCCACTGCATCGAGCAAACACGAACCGTCTTGTGAAGAAAATAAGGGGCAAGTTCACAAAGCCAAGCGATCCACAGGGTGTCGCATCAAACGCCTCCAAATCACATCCTGACACACACACTCGAATGTGTCCTTGCACCGTATAATGTGGCTCTCGCATTCCTGGACGTGCCATATTCCCCAATTTATTAGCGCAGTCATTAGAGGGGAGTCACCGACGAAGCCGAGTTTTTCGCATATTTCATGAAGAGGTCTATCCCACCTTCACTCCTCATCCTCACAACATCATCCGTGACTACAATCCCAAATGTGTGTCTGGACAACAAGGCCTTCAATATGGCTTGCAGTTCGATAAGAATACTTGAGTAGTGTCTCGTAAACAGTGAAATTTCAGGCACATAAAAAGTACAATCACGCGCAGCGAATCGTGCCATTCATCCTCTTAGGCTTCTCTTTTATTTACTGTCAACAAGTTAAAGTTTGGAGGACTTTGAAGGATGGTGATAGACTTGTGCAGGAGGGCGATAATCTATTGCCTGAATGTATAGTAATGTGGCCCGTGTGGGATTCAAAACGTTTAGAAGTACCTTACTGTCTACTTGCGATGGATGTAGAGGGTGGAACACGTTCGCCTGACTTGCCAAGATAGTAAGAAATATTAGGCAGGTGACTCTTTCATACGCACCAAGAGGTACTCGAATCGATGAAAATTGGATATCAGACTGCATCTGACTATAGTGCTGCTTAGCATTTTACAAGTGTTTGCAACGTGCGGAATCGACACGTTAGAGTGCAGTGTTGTACAGATGCGCTTCTCTTCCTCAGAGCTGTTGACATCTACAAAAGAATGGGAGACAAAGGGTGACAAAATGATGCAAAGCCACTTACACAGAATCAATTATCTTAAAGTTGGTATCGCACGAAATAAACTCCTGCGATGTATTAGCAGTTCTTTTCTACCAATTTGGAAAAAAAGCCATCCGTAGCGTTGCATTCATGGAGGACAATAAAGGCAACAAAGGAAACAAGTCGAAGTGTTAGTAGGTGCAAGAAAAAATGAAATCAAAATTCAGCGAAAGTGGTTGGAGTTTAAGATCCTTAAAAATGCCCTTTTGCTTGCGATGCTTTAGGTTGTATTCGCCGCTAGTTCCATTGAGACATCTTTTATGCGGACATGAGCTGGCATCAATGCACCACAGAAGGTTCTCTTAAATCGTTCGATGCAGCTACCACACACTCTACACACAGTCACCTCTCACCATGTCATTGCGCACCAAAATCTAGGACACAGAGCAGTTAGACCTAAAGTACATACTGCATTATCCTTGTTTCTGTGTAATGTACCTCAATAAGCTTTAGGATTAGATTTACTAGCTGTCCCCTTCAGTCATCTGCCTAGCAATTGGCGATGGCTTCATCGTCAGCAATGAATACAAGCCGCTAGTCAGCTGCCTCAACATTTGTTAAGTAAATGCTAGTGTCACATCGTTAAGGCGGAAGATGAGATCTCTTTTCTGCTTCAGAGAAGAATAAAATGTTTTAGGATTTTGTCAACATCAAAGGTACAAATTGTTTTGCACGATAATAAGTTATTGTTTATTTTAAGCCAACCTTCGCCCTTTTTTTCTCTTTCTCCGTGCACTTTAAAAGGAGTAATGTTTCGGCATTACAACTCGCAATATTCTCTTTGTGTCTGACATCGTCCAACTCTGGTTAAGTCTCGTGGATTTTTTGTTTCCGATGCATATACTGAAGGGGTAGAAGGAAACTCACTTATACCAGAAGGTTGCGTAGGGAGTGCAAGTGATCCGCCCCAAAGATTCAAGGCGATACAAGGCAAACGAAAATACTTAAATTACGAGAAGCAAGGAAAACGAACTTAGAGATAAAACCAGGCAATAACAAAATGCAAGTAAATTAGTTAACAATGTGCAATAATCGAATATAATAAAGGTACTTCACTATAATGGTCAAAGTTTGTTGTCGCGTTTTATCCTCCAATAACAGTACACCGTGATCGCGTGTTTCTACGGGGACTGAAGCAAAAGATGTGCTGCGCGTTTGTTTCGTGCGATCATTGAATGATCACGATGGCCTACCTTTCCGTGAACGGTAGAATATTTGGTCGTCAAAAGCTCCACCTCCACTCCTTGATGAACAAGCTGGTGCGCAGCCACATGCCTCTTCTCCTCAACGGTCAGGTTGGTGCCCGACCTAGTTAGGGATCCGGTAATCCGGTCGGTCAGTTGGTCCGCATAGGGTGTGGGTTTTGATCTTTTATAAACTTCATGCTTCTTTCGCCCAATCTTTTATAAACTTCATGCTTCTTTCGCCCCAACTCATGCCTTCTGCATTTTAGAATCAAGTATTGTCTCATTTTGCCCAAACTAATGCATTTCAACCCTTTGCAATCAATGTCCTTTTACTTTCGCTCCAACGTATGCTTTTTTGAGGCGGTGAATTTACCTTCCTTTTCATTCTGCTCCAACTTATGAATTTCAAATTTTCAAATCAGTTGCACGCTCCTTTCACCNTAACTCATGCCTTCTGCATTTTAGAATCAAGTATTGTCTCATTTTGCCCAAACTAATGCATTTCAGCCCTTTGCAATCAATGTCCTTTTACTTTCGCTCCAACGTATGCTTTTTTGAGGCGGTGAATTTACCTTCCTTTTCATTCTGCTCCAACTTATGAATTTCAAATTTTCAAATCAGTTGCACGCTCCTTTCACCCAAACTTATGCCTTTTGAGTTTGCGAAATGAATTTTCTTCTCCTTCCGCCCTAACTAATGCATTTTTACATTGTAAAATCAATTTTCATCTCAATTTGCATTTCACATTTTTACGGGGATGATATAGCGGTAACTGAAATCAAGTTCGTGAATGTTGAGTAAAAATTGCAATTGCACAGCACTAAATCCATACAAAAAATAAGCAAGAATGACGGCGCCGTAACACTGGAATCGGTCCTTGGCCGTCATCCCTTTCTGAGACGTTTCGACTAAATTAAACTCAGACTGACAACCTCATGCTCAAAATTTGCTGTAGCAAAATGAAACGCCAAATGACCTGCCTGGTAAAATGGGCAGGAATGGCGAATACTGCAGTACGAGGTGTTAAACAAAAAATAATCCAAATAGAAAGCGCTTACTGTGAAGGAGAGGGCTAGTTAACCACTCTGGGCAACGATACAAAAGCTGCCAATTTTGTAGCATGTTGAGAACTTCTGGAAGTTGGAGCTACTCTAGCCATGTATGTAGACGTTGCCAAGTTGGGCCGTACCACAATTCTTGGATGGCAGCATGTGACTTGACGCTTTTATTGCAAGATCCTTAATTTGCAATCTTAAGGCAACAGGATCTCTGTGATCTAAGTTCCGCAAAGGATAGTTCTCAATTAGGGAGAAATGATTAAAGCAAGTAAGTGAATCACTGAGATTGTGGGAATCAGGGGAGATATTTTGTACCGAGCCAAAACACTGCCTTCACACTTTACATGCTCTCATTCAAAAGGAAATGACTCTGCAACTGCCAAAGGCTAAATATCGAGCAGTATTAGAATGAGCATGTTTAGAAGGGTATGGTAGTGTCTTAGTAGGTAAACTTCTTGCTAAAGATATTTTAATTAGGGAATCGGCACCTCGAGATGGTTGAGGGACCAGGAATTTGGAAGTGGCCACAACAGCAGATTTTTTAGCATTATACGCAAAGTGCATGTGTTGTTAGCTAAAATAGCGCATTCAGCTTTCGCTATCGATATTCGAATGCATCTGATTAACTTTTCTGACGTCGTACGTTTATTTCTTGTATCAGGAACGAATATAGCACGCCACCGGCGATTGTCGTTAGGAGCGGAAAATCAGCCATTAATGTGGAATCGTCTGCCCTGACTCTCATGTGCCTGCCCATTTGGATGCGATTGTTTCGCAAATCGCTCTCTAGTTAACACCACCACTTCTCAACCTCATTCACAAGCCAGCATTATGAGGAGCGCCTGTAGATGCGCCTTCTAACACACTAACATTTGTGGGCAAAAATACGGTCACTCTTCAAGCTACATTTAAAAATGCTCCTACACTTGATTAATCCCTGCTACCAAATGACAAATGCCATTTGGAGGCAACCACTCATTTCTACTCCAGTAACTCTGCGAGATTTTAGAAGCGTTCGTCAGAAACCGCGATGTGGATTCGAAGTAAATTAAAACACTCTGTCACACTGAAAAGAGCATTCGCTTAATTTAATTACAGTCTCATATCTAAGTTTATTCTGCTTCTCTTAAACCACCAATCAGAAGGCATTAAACGATCACCCTCATTATGATTCAAATGTGTAAGGTCATCAATTAATCAAAGAATGCATTTAAGTGGCGGTAAATAGATTTTAGTTGGTAGAGCAAATCTATTTGGCTTAACGGCGTTTCACCATTAATAATAACAATCTGCTTTTAATACTAGTTGGTGATTTCAAACAAAATGTTTGTAGATTGGCCACATTATCTCCTGCAAGCTCATCCGGGGCTCGGCTCGATCACGACTGTGGCGCAAATGGAGTGAAGCACACCAGACTTGCAGTAATGCAGCGTTCGAAGCAGCAAAGGAGACATATTGCTTGGGCAGAATTTAAACGCTTGGTTAGGAGAAGAAAGTCGGACAACTTGCATGGCTTAGCAGACAGCCAGCCCACTGGAGGCAAAATCGTCTGACAGTGAATTTAAGGGCACGATTTAAACTCATCACACAAGACAAATGGCGTGAACCGCTCACCTGGACAGAGCTTTATTTCATTCTGGAGGTAAAATTACGCAACTGTGCGCCTATGGGCAGAATTTGACCGTATTTCTGAGGGACAAATTAATTACACTTAAATGAGATTGAGAGGCTGCTCAAAGTTGAATTCAGTTAGCCCTCTTACCAAACGACTTTGCATGAAGTTTGTTCCAGTTCGGACAATGGATGCAGAGATATGATCTTGATTAGCCGCGAGGTATATCCACAGATAGATGAAAAATGGAACCACGTTTATCCTATATTTCGATAAAGTTAAAAAGATAAGTGGATTTCGTAGCAATTGCCTGTGTCTATGCGCTAATTTGCAGGTGAAAACAAGGTGATCAAATAATTCGCCGCTGAATAGCGAACGGCATACGCATCTGATGCTATAATAACTAGCGGCTTTTATCGTCTTAATGAGATTTGTTTGTTTAAGTTCTTCTAACCACATACGGTCAACAGATCATCGGTTCAAGACAAAGTAGATACAAAATCTTCCCTCTTGCCACATTTTTCTACTAACTATCAATGTCGTACGTGCTTTAAGATGAGTTAATAAAGTTAGATCTGCTAATAGTACCCTGATCTAACTTTTCGCTTAGCGACTTCAGAAATTCAAATGCGCTCATTAAGACGAGGTGTAATTCCACATCTGCGAGTAAATGCGGCCAGCCCTTGAACTGCAATTGAATGGAACTCCCAAGGTTGATTGACTTTCGCGCCTCAACGGCGAAGTCGATTTGTGGTCCCTCATCAGTTCATATTTCACTCACACTACCAGAGTCCAAAAGCGCAATTCAGAAATTGTGAAATGGGGTTGGAAGTAAGTTGAGTCTCCCTGGCTTTCTACAAATACTCTACTATACTTCTATTCAATAGCTCGATGCTAGACATCTATTTTCGTGCCGTTTCTCGAAAGAGGTATAAAGTGTTTCACTTGCATTATGGTTCCTAAAGTTCTACTCTCCTATTAATTAATGAATGTGTGTTACAGGTAGGATCTCACCGTAAGAAGATTACGGACCTCCGCATGGATTTGGTTGAAATGCTTTGCAAATACCTTGGTGTTACTGACATAGTCAATGTTTGCATAGCAATTCCAAGCTGGCAGTGGATTCTCTTTCTAGAAAAGCCGCATTCATACGTCAAAAAGTGGAAGTGGATCGACAGACGAGTCTGCACTACACTGCATTCAAACGCGCTGATTCCGCGCACCGCAGACTTTTACAAAGCCGTGGAGCAGCACTTTGATCAAATGCAGTTCGATCTTCAATTTGCATCGATTCGAGCTCTTCTCGGTGCGTATGAAAGAGTCACCTGCTTACTATATCTTTCCATCTTGGCAAAGCGCGCGAACGTGTTCTATCCTATGCGTCGGTCGCATGTGAACCGTAAGATATCTCTAAACGTTGTTAATTCCACACAGCCCACATCGTTTCGCATTCGGCTACTAGATTGCAGTCGTTCTGCACATGTATACTACTATCCCCAGCGTCTCCGAAATTCCAAATTGTTAGCAGTAAATTAGAGAGAAGCCTAAGAAGCCGAAAAGCACAATTTGCTGCGCATAATTGCATTCTCTATGTACTTGAGCTTTCACAGTTTACGGGCCATGGCTCCAATATTCTTATCGAGCTGCAGGCCATATTGAGGGTCTTGTCGCCCAGACACACGTTTGGAATTGTAATCATTGATGATGTGAGGATGAGGAGTGAGGGTGGGATGGACCTCTTCATGGACTATGCAGACAAACTCGGCTTCGTCGGTGACTCCCCTCTAAAGACTGCGCCAATGAACTGGCGAATATGGCACGTGCAGGAGTGTAGAAGCGACATTATGAAGCGCATGGACATATTCGAATGGGTGTGTCAGGATGTGATTTGGAGGCGGATGCAGGAATCTGCTAAATAACGGCTACTGCCTCCCGTGAGATGCCCGGCTTTGTGGACTGGTTTGCTTATTTCATTAGTGATTAAACAGGATAAATACAAGCTTAGCCTTCATCCAGAATGCCTCCTTGTTTGTACTGGAGTGGGGAATATGGTGTCCTTCACATAGCTGCGGCTTAAGCAGGGATTCTAGCCTGACCAATGTTTCGGCAGTGAAAATGAGTATGACTCTCTTTAGTAGCATGATTGAAGCATTGCCAATAAGATGGCTTGTGTTTGCTTGATGTAGTGGATGTCCTCACCCACCCTCATTGACAAACCACCTTCTCAGTTCCGCCTTCACAGAAAGTGCTTTCACTCTGTGTTAAAACCCTCGACGTAGANTAAATACAAGCTTAGCCTTCATCCAGAATGCCTCCTTGTTTGTACTGGAGTGGGGAATATGGTGTCCTTCACATAGCTGCGGCTTAAGCAGGGATTCTAGCCTGACCAATGTTTCGGCAGTGAAAATGAGTATGACTCTCTTTAGTAGCATGATTGAAGCATTGCCAATAAGATGGCATGTGTTTGCTTGATGTAGTGGATGTCCTCACCCACCCTCATTGACAAACCACCTTCTCAGTTCCGCCTCCACAGAAAGTGCTTTCACTCTGTGTTAAAACCCTCGACGTAGAAGATCGTATTCGTTCAGTGCACTTGAAACATCGGAGCCGCCTTTTGTCCCCGGTAGAACCTTTGGGACAAATGTGGCGACTAATCGCCCAAAATGAGAGGATAGCAGGAGATTCAACGGCACTACCTCGATGAAATCAACGTTGCTCATAACAATGCAAAACAAAGAATGGACCACGATGGCTTTAGAATGTGAAATTCTTTATTGATTTGCCTAAAAACACCACTCTCTCAAAACCGCTGCAGGGTTTAATCCCTTTTGGCAACAAATCTTCCATATCGGAGGATTTCCTCGGTACAGGTATGGAGAGCACAAAAACAGCGAAACCCAATTAAGATCAAAGAATGCGAACGATATATCTGCCCGATGCACCTAGAAGATACAGCGATATTGTTTCATGAGCAGATGCTATCTCCATGCATTGTTCCTCGCATTTTCATGTTTTAAATCGAGCATAATCTGTCCGGTTAGTCTCCAAATACTCAAGTTGGCTGCAGAAAATGCACTTCGGGGTGTGTTTCATCTTACATTTGGATCAAGCAGAGTGGTTGGGTAAGACATTTCAACTTAATTGGCATAATCAGTGGGTTTACAAGTCTTTCGCCTACCGTAAATGGAATCGCTGTTCTCTTTTATTTCTTCATTATAAAGCGTTGACATCTGCCCAAGCATGGGATTGGCTGAACCTGAAATCTGTTTATCTAAGCAACGAGTGGTCCTCAGTGCTTTACAGTACTTTTGGAGCATTGAGACAGGTCCACTCATTTTTCGTCCCTTTTCATCCATTTAATGCGAATTCTCTCTTGGAATGATGAAGTGAGAAGCACTTAACTTTATGCAGTACATTTACAACAATGCCGCATTAGTGATTCGACCAGCCCATTTCGCTTAAAGTGGGTGGTCAAGGCCTCGTGCCAAATTTTATTCGTACCTTATTCGTTGAGTAGTTCATGAATGGAACTTCCGTGCACGGATTTTCCACCATCGAATAGTAGATTTGTAGGCTACGTGCAAGCTACTGGATTGCAATTCGGCACATCCCTCCTCCCTTCTGCCACCCGTGAACGATCCGCAAATGACAGCGCATGTTGCACGAAAGAGAATGACAAGTAGTGCAAAGAGACTTTATAAAAGTTGCTTTTGACCTGTGCTAAAGAACAGCAAAATGGAAGTTGTTCCTTTTACTCGTGGTCAGGCAATCACTACATTTGCGTGATGGAACCTTATTGCGTTGCTGCGCCACTAGTGCGATCCAATGGCGATCCGTCAGCTAAAATATGACACGATTGGTTACATTGTTGGTGGCGTTGACATCGAAGATTACTTTGCAGTTACTCCTTGTGTGTTGCTGATGACTCTCCCCATATACTCCTATGAATTGCTGCTTGACCCTTCTCATATTTTAAATAAGTGTGTAGTCTTGCAAACACAACCATCCGCTACGCAAAGGAGGTCAAAAAGTAAAAGTGCGGTAATTAGTTCTTTGCTAGGCATAATGTTCCCTTTCCAAGAGAGCCACGCTGATTTCTGGAAAGCATTTGATTTCCCTAGGGTGTCTTCCATGAAGAAAATGATGATCTGATGAGTATGCATATATTCGAGTTGGATCAGTGGCCAGATTAACTAATTATGTGAATAAAAAGCAGACCGCACACCTTGAAGCAGTGGTGAGGAAATGATGTGGCATGATGTACTCACATGTTCCAGAGTTAAATGACGTGCGGTGCTTTGTCCAGCAAGGGGAGGACTGGAGGAGTCGCAACTTCTATGTGGCACCTACAGGGGCAGGAAATGCGATTAGGACATAAAACAACTCGTCAATGCATATGGCAGAGCCTACTCTGATGTAATGTGCGTTAAGCCATATACAACAAAAGTGAACAATTTTGCCAAGCTAATGAGAGCTTTCCGTCAATTAGTTCCTGTCGCAATCACCTTTTGTTAGCTGGATCTGCTCTGGTCGCAAGTAGCAAAATGAGACCACTGCAGTTCGCGCAATCACCTAGGCCCAAATAAGTGTTCATAAAGCGCATTGTAATTTGATACCATAGCCCATGTGTTTTCTATGTTTTGAAGTGGTTTTTTATCTGCCGGAACACCCTCCAAAATGTTACAAACTAACTACCCGATAATAGTAACATGATAATAAGTTCAATAGCAAGATACGTTGTGAAGTAAACAGTGTATTTACCTGGGCTGTTGTAATATGATAAAGCATTTGCATCCTCATCTGCAACTCCTGTTTCTCAATCCATCCCAATGGTGTGTTTCACTGTCGAGGGTCCGAACAGGTTTAGATTGGATATTATTTCTTGAGCGGTGTTGAAAGCGACAATGGCACAGTAGGAAGTGTAGACATTAATTGTTAAAAATGGAGACCACACAACACTAGGACTGGTTCACCATTGCCACCACCTCCTAGATTTGTTCTATTAATGTAGTCAGACCAATATTTTTCTGCTTGTAAATTACCATGGCAAAACGCAAAGCGAAACGAGCCGGTGAAAATGAGCGTTAGCATCACAGGTTGCACCACAAAGAGGTAGACGGGATTTGATTCGAATGAAGCAGACATCGCAGTGTGGACGATGGGCTAAAATAAATCATTTCTGATGTAGATATGAAACCCACCACTTACCATGCAATGTGTCCGTATGCGAGGATTCGGTCAAATTGGTTCCAAAATTATGTTTGGATTGCATGTCTAACAGCCGGTGGATCACGCAGCTTTCTAGAGGCGAAAAGCCTCAAGCGTTTATGCTATAAACTCTTCCATTTGCAGTCGTGTATGCGTGCCAGGACTGCAGCAGGATCTGTGTGAACTACGTACTACGGATGATGTCCCTCAGTCAAAGTGAAGTGCTCGAAACAATTGGTTGAAATACGAAGAAAATGGAAACTAGAACAGATATTTTTACTCCAAGCCAACTGATCATATCTGCAGTCCACTTCCTCTCGTTCGATGGGTAGTGGCTCTGCAAACGCCCAAGTGTAAATGCTAATGGTTTAAAGATAAGCATACTTAGAAGGGTATAGCCATGTGTAGTGAGTGGGCTGATGTCAATTACAAATATTTGGACTAAAGAGGAGGAACTGATGGAGTTCGAGTCCGTTCAAGGCCACTTAAACACGTGCATATATTTAGCAACTTGTACGACATTTGTTGCCATCTAATCCATGTTCCACATGGAATGAGATTTCTGACCAAATTTAGCCTGCCTAGCCCAAGAGCACTTCTAAACTAAACTGTAAAATTCGCATCAATCCATTTTGCTTGATATGAGACCCCCTTTGTGGGATAATTATTGCAAAATAACGCGTGGAAACACATGGAAACACCAAGTGTGCTCGAATGGGCAAACACATGACAATCAGGTAAATGACCTGTAGTGAGAATGCGGAATTCTAAAAATCGTCAATCTGGGAAAAAATTGGAACTACCCAGCCTGAACACTCAGACAGAATTCTGGTATAAGAGGGCTTCCAGGCATCCTCTTAGAAACCCATTAGAGAGGAGATGAACTAAGTGGTCAAATCAGTGCGACAAGTGTTGTTGTGAAATCGTAAGTATCGAGTGCTCAGACATTGTTTGAAATCGGCGAATCACAACCTTCCGGGCTACCGAAGGAGTTCCAATGGAGCCTACAGCAGGAAAACTGGAATATACGCCTAAAATGAGACTATGTGCTGATTGGCTCCTTACGAGTCCTGATTCTCTCTACCTGTAAAATAAGAACGTTAACTCCTTTAACATCAAATATGACCACAGCCTTATGGTTGACATTAAAGTATTGCGACAAACACAGCCAAATTGGTGCTTTGTGAAAGAAGGCAAAAAAATACCTAAAGAGATCTCAATGCCTGAGATTCAATGCAACCTCCAAAACTAATGAGGCGAAGATGTATTCCCATTTCTGAAAGCTCCCTTACCTTTAGACCACCTCGTCCACACTGCTCATAGGCATGCTCAACTAATCATAGTTCATTACAATAGGTGGCGTGTGATTGAGCGATTATGACTATCCGCCAATGACAATAAAAACAACTTTTGGTGACATGCATGGTCACCATTTAAAACAGGGGTGAGGAGAACGGTACCCGAAAGACGAGAGACTGAATAAGTCACGTTACGTGTAAATGCTCTCCTGAGGTGAGAGGCTTGTAGAAAGGATGGATCTAGCAGCAGTGGAGCTGCCAAGTTTCCTTGATATAGGCGAAAGTTAGACCGCATGAATGCTGACTTGNTATCGAGTGCTCAGACATTGTTTGAAATCGGCGAATCACAACCTTCCGGGCTACCGAAGGAGTTCCAATGGAGCCTACAGCAGGAAAACTGGAATATACGCCTAAAATGAGACTATGTGCTGATTGGCTCCTTACGAGTCCTGATTCTCTCTACCTGTAAAATAAGAACGTTAACTCCTTTAACATCAAATATGACCACAGCCTTATGGTTGACATTAAAGTATTGCGACAAACACAGCCAAATTGGTGCTTTGTGAAAGAAGGCAAAAAAATACCTAAAGAGATCTCAATGCCTGAGATTCAATGCAACCTCCAAAACTAATGAGGCGAAGATGTATTCCCATTTCTGAAAGCTCCCTTACCTTTAGACCACCTCGTCCACACTGCTCATAGGCATGCTCAACTAATCATAGTTCATTACAATAGGTGGCGTGTGATTGAGCGATTATGACTATCCGCCAATGACAATAAAAACAACTTTTGGTGACATGCATGGTCACCATTTAAAACAGGGGTGAGGAGAACGGTACCCGAAAGACGAGAGACTGAATAAGTCACGTTACGTGTAAATGCTCTCCTGAGGTGAGAGGCTTGTAGAAAGGATGGATCTAGCAGCAGTGGAGCTGCCAAGTTTCCTTGATATAGGCGAAAGTTAGACCGCATGAATGCTGACTTGGATTGGCAGCTCCATTAATCATCAATGGCTGTGCCCTAATCAAATCGGCCTTATTATCTGATGACCAAGGAGGAAGAGCTACACTGCGGATCTACCACATGTGACTAACGTCAAGTTGCAGTGATAGTTACGTAGTTGCCAATCAATGCGGATTGTTCAATTAGGTTGGTAGGCAGGTCACTTAGTGTGTGATGACGACGCCGAGGTCACCATGTAAGAGCAAGAATGTTGGCTACGTAGATGGACATGGTTTATGAAGACACAACTTTCAAATATAACAGAGTGTTTCCACACCAAAAGAGGAACCCGTCATAAACCATTTACTCCGGCAACAACTTCTACAACATATGGACTACATTTGAAGATCAGGTTACCTACCTCGATGGGAATAAACATCCACACCTTCACAACTGAAGCGCAGTGGGTGGAAGACCAAGAAGGGCACCACACTTTGCATGTGTCATTCAAGACAGAGATTTTAATTCTTCCTTTTAATATGGGTCTTTACACCCATTTCTTGTTTGCACACACATTAGTGGAGTTTGGCGACATGGTGCGAACCAACGACATCCTAAAAGCAGTGGGCTGAGCGGTGCAGTATGCAATTGGAAACATGCCAGTGAACGAAATTTTCCGTAGTCTTATAAATTTAGCAGTCCTTTCAAAATCAGAAGATACAGCCCACGCAGCTATTGAATCCTAAATTGTGTAGGTGAAGATGAGATCAAGAAAGCTCTACTTTCACCTATTCCAGTTTGCAAAATATAGGCAAACACAGGACGTCTTGTTCGCGTTTCAAAATACAATCAACGTCAGAAAAAAATCCTGATTTACCTTGTAAAAATAGACATTTTATTTATCCAATAACAGTTTACTGCTGTTTATTCTTCTAAAACAACTGGTGCAATGCTCGCTGTATTGTAGAACATTCCTTTAAGATTACGCTATCTGCTTCAAAATAAGCCTAAAACATGGTTAGTTGGCTCAGACGGACTGTGAAAATGTAAGATCTGCACCATTTTACATCATCTTTACGCCATGCATCGCGTCTACTGCGGGTAGCAACGTCTAGGGTAACAACGATCAGTTGATGCAAGTGTGACTATGCACATGTTATGGGAATCTGTGGCGATCGGGAAGACGAAGGAGCAACCTGATAATGCTCAATGTGTCCCATCAAGTGATCTACTGGGGCCTGCCAAATTTGATGAGTGGTGGTAAAGAAGAGATGCCTGTAATGATACATGCACATGCACAGATTTACTTAAGCTACACAATACATCAAATGCCTGTAATGATACATGCACATGCACAGATTTACTTAAGCTACACAATACATCAACTCCTCCGCAAATTGTTTTGCAGTCTGGTACACTGCGTTAAAAATGGACATGCCTGAGGAGTGCGGGTGAAGAGGAGCCTGAGCCAAATGCTTGATGCAAGGATAAATGCACAACTTATCTGACTCGGTGATGTTCTGACGAAGAGAAGGGGTACACTGCCTGCTATAATGGCGGCAGCCAAATCATAAGTGTGCTTTCCGAGAGGGTGTGACTCCATCAATCAACAAAATGCGATGTCACCATTGAGGTTGAGATAAGGTTTTACCAAATTTCATGCCATTTAGCAATTCGTAAAAGGACGTCGCACTGCGTTTTTAATTTATAAGCGAAAATCGAAATCAGATCTTGAGCCATTTCATTTGTGGTTATGTTAGGTTTGGTTGAATTCTTCCCCACATCAACGGCCACACATACGTGGGTGAATCTAGGTTCGCTGAGTGAGTGAGTCCATCGGTCGACCAACCAGACAAGTCAGAACCGATGTGTACAATGAAGGAGGAACATACATTAACAAACCTAATTTGCGACAGCTTATTTAGGGCTGCTTGCAGCCACCGCTTGAATTGGCTGCGTGATTGGAACCCCAAAACTCAGTATTGGTATGCGGTGGAGGCGCAAAGGTCATGTTTCTTGCTGGAGACATAATTCCTCTATTTACTCAACACTGATGAATGAGAATCATGCATGCGCGGTCACACGAATTCCTCAAATTTTCTTACGAATTGTAGTGTACAATTTTTCTCTTCAGCTATTGGAAGCAATCTCATTGGTGTTATTGATGCGCATTTACTCACAAAAACTCGACAGAAGGGGCTAAATGGTCCACTATATAACTAGCTAGTGAACTCTATTAACAGAAAATTAGTAGAATCAGATTATTGACATTAACTACTAGCCTTAAACAACCACCATTTCTGAACTGATTGGCTTCCTCGATAGTAAGGGCAAAAACACTTCACATTACCTAGTTTTGCATGCCTGTCCTGAATGAGCATCTTTATGCATCGAACATGTCCTGAATGAGCATCTTTATGCATCGAACTCACGGAACATTTCCAGATGTAAAGAAATAGCTTATGTCACCTTAATTGGAAGGGACTTACGCACATGAGTGTGACTGACTTACGAGATCACCTCTTAGGAGGTTACCAACGATGTTTGTTTGCTAAAACTCGAAGGAAATGAGCCAAGGACAAGATGCGAAGGTAATCCTTTGTAATTTTGAAGGCTTAGAGGAAAAATCAGAATGCCAAACAGCAACCCATGATGCCCCATTTGAAGGTTCTAGCAAGGAAATGGAAGGCGCTACAGTGCTACTCGAAGCACTTATTATCTACTCGGAAGACGAGATAACTTTCCTAGCGAGGATAGAGGTAACCACAGGATTTGTTATTCATCACATGCCATTTAGCGAATCACGCGATTTTTTTTATTTATAGTTTTACGCATTTACACTAGAAGATGCTCAAGAATAATGATGCCCGACTAAACTACGACAATAATTAAGGGCATGACGCGTCAAAAGTCACTTAGCGTGGTCCCGTGCGCCTTTCCTTCTGTTGATTTTACATCTCTAGAATTCTATAGTCAATGAGAAGCAGCAACAATAAATTATAAATTTCTTCTAGCAATTCTTTTCTTGGTGCTCAATCTCTAAGAACCTTAGGCAAGCAAATTAACCTATGTAAGCATTAGGTAAAAGTTAGGCGTGATACAAAATTTTCCATTAGATTAAGATTACGCTTGACTCGAGTTTCATGGATGTGTCTTTTAAAGCATCACTTGTGTTCTCACATTTACTAAAAGGTAAAAACAACTATAAGAATTGTATAGCCTATGGTCAAGTGGCTGCACAGAATGGAGTTTGACGAGCCAAAATACCAGGCTCTTAGTGGAACACGATGTATCCTGGGTTTACGTAAATTTTGTGAATGAGCACCACTGCATCCTACAGTATTCAGCCTCTTTTGTTCGAGTCTCCTATGCCTCAATGGGGTGCTGCGCACAACGGTTTAATGGCTGAACAGCGCCATCAGCAAAGAAGTAGCTTAAGAGCATGAAAAGAGGAAAAAGAGGAAACGGATCACTGCATGGTTATGTGAGTGAGAGAGTAGTGACAATTCAGGGGAAGATGGAGGTATAAGTTAATTTATTCAAACAATGAATCCCTCCGGACATCGCACACTCATTGCACATGATCCGCATCAATACCACAGTCAAGCACTTTTTGAAAGAACCATTTACAAGCCTTGAACCAGACTGCCTTCTAACTGCAGCGATATCTGTCATCAAGACATTTTTGCGCGTTTGTTAATTTCGAAGCTCTTAATTTGTTTTGCTCCAGCACAATTTAGGTGGCCTCTATTCCATTTTCGGCGTTGCATGTAGAGGTTTGCTTTAGCTTTTGTCTGATGACTACCGGTTGGTACGTGTAAGCTCTTTTATCGAAGCAAAATGGCTGATGCTAGTGGGTGATGCTCGTCAACACAAGCGACAGTTATCTGTCTTCTGGACAGTCCTTAAATTGGGCAACACCAATGCCAGTGCCAGCAAGGAGTGCAAGGATAGTAGGCGGCGTTCCATAGAGTAGGAGCATGACATCTGCTAAATAAATGCAGTTGTGGGTTTCAGCATGACATCTGCGGTGCTCTTGGAAGTGAGAAATATATCTGGTCCTTCGAGGCTTTAATCACCGTCTAGTTGTATTGGAGATTATTTTAACTAACCCAAAATAAAACGTCATTCACTCTGTCACATTAACCAAACCTCAATGGCATTAAATTAGATTATTTTACAGTAAAGACAAGCATAGAATGAATTGCCGCCTGATTTGGTAATATTGTTGCGGTGGCATGCGCCTGACTCGTCATGGAGCAGTCTTGCAGGAATAATATCGACGACTCGCCTGCAGGCCCGTCAAAAGATTAAGTAAAGCGTATTGTTACAGGAGTCAAAGGTATTTATAAAGCAGTGGAACATGGTATCTGATTTCTTGAGTGCTTAAAGTGGAGAGGGTGCGGCGACAATACTTTCCAAAGCATCGGATGTAGACCCTGTGGACTAGAAGCAAATGGCCAATCGAATGCAGTGAAGGAGACCGGTCTTGAACGATATAAAGATCCTTCCGTTTCAGAAAATTATTTGTTCTCTGTCATCCGGAGGTTAGCCTTAACTTCTTTAATTTTCATGAGCAGGCACGGACATTAAATGTGCTTACATTGTTCCTTTTCATTTTGGCATCCACTTAGGTTCCCAAGAACACATAGGGTTCTGATTATCACATCGAAAGATAAAGACAAAATGTATAAAAGCTTGACCACCGCTTCAAACACCCATGTCAACTCCTGTGCCATGTGCATCATTAGGAATGTTCCTTTTCTGATCTGATCCCCGAAAAAATTACAGTGTAAAACATGCAGCCACCTGCAAAATACCGTAGAATAATTTTTGTTTTCACTGGCAAGAATTTTTAGCAGGTCTAATGGCAGGCAAATGATGAGGCGCAAAATCTATTTGTTTTACAAGCATCCAATCGACGTTTCTTTGATAGACGTATTAGACCACGATTTCATCTCGACATTTACAGCGACCGCAGACAGCCTGAGGGCAAGTCGTAATGTTGGTAGAGTGAAGTGTTTGGTGCCGTGTTAAGTTCGCACAATGGTGCGTCTCTTCAAAATCACCAGTATGGGCCCACCGATCATGATCATTCAACTACTCTTCAAAAGTTAACTTGCGCTTTGATCAGTCTGCTTTAATAGTACTGCAATTTTTTGCGGTCACCAACTCAATCTTTAACTGAACGCGAATAGTGCAGCCAAGCCCAACTGTCCGAAGGAGGCTGTTGTTGTAAAACTCGACTTGCGTTAGGTGGCTCAAGAATGCTGCTGCGTAAATAGAAAACCAGCCTTCAAAATAAGTGCAAATTCTGGGGAACGCATTCTCAGAGATGGGTTGCTCTCTCTTTCGTCATATGACCACTATCTCACTTAGGGTGGAGCTGTAGCAGATGTGGATGCCTGAATCTGTGCTGAGTCACAAATGAAGAGCCACCAACAACAGCTAATTGTGCCAACTGCCTCTAAGAAGATCACGCACGCTTCTTAGAGGAGCTCTCCTCCGGCAAATTTAGAGATTGCAGGAACCTTTACTAAATCTATGGTCTGTATCAACACTAGTGATATGACAGCATGCACAAATTTGTCGCAGCATCCTTTTTGGTTGACCACTATTTGCAGACTCGGGTGAGATGGCTACCTGCAATTGTTCAGGCGAATCTAACAGTCTGTTTTCATACTCTTTCCTAATCCTCGCATTTGCTCCATTACACCTTCAAAACACCAACCTACAAAACTGACGCACCAGGAAATCACCAGCAGTTCGCGTGCATGTGCTATAATCTGCTAGCCTCTGTTTCAACACTGTTCCATGACGGATGCTCAGGACCAGTGTCAGACCGTCAATAAAAACTGTTGGGAGGTAGAATCCTCATTTGCAAAACCAAAATAACATAGCTGTCGCTGGCTGTCTGCATTATGGATTGACGCGGATCTGCCAAGAAGGAAGCTATCTACACGATTTAACCCAAATGCATTTCTTCTGGAAGGCTGTTACAGAGTTCGTTTTGGTGTAATTGACAAAGCCACGTGACACCTCTGTGTTAGGAGCCAAGCAGACGACTCTCAAGCTCCATGGGGCTTTGTTTTAAATTCAGACACACTTTCTGTTGTATTTTCTCTGACTTTGACAAAGCGTCGCTGCACATCTAAATCAATCAATACAGAGTACAGCAGGAATCGCCGGACTTGTCGTTTGTCTGCCGAAAGTGGTAGTTCGAAGCAAGATCTTGGGATCTCCAGCTACCTAGCTTAACACCATGCAACCACTTCCATTGCCTTCTTTTGTCACTTTTCAGATAGCACCTATGCACGTTTGTACAAATGTTAGCTAATGTTCTAGTTCAAAATTGTTAGGAAATTATATGTGCCCTTGACCTAATTGAGAATTAAATGGGAAGTAAGCGATTCTTATTCTGGCCCCTACTGTATTCTGCTGACACCATTAGATTCATGTTGGGCCAATCTACTAGAAATATTTGCATCATGAGGCAGAGCAGGAGGCTATACCGGCAGTCGATGGGAAAATCTGTCGTCCCGACACGAGCACAAATGCCACATCTGCTCACTTGAGGCCAAAGTAAGGGCAAGTTTGACGTACTTATCCGTGACGCGAACGCGGCACTCCTGCACAGTTCAGAGCACTAACCCGCACTGCAACTCAAGGCATCTGCCTTTACTCAAGAATGTAATTGGCACTTGAAGCTAGTAGCAATACCATAAAGCATACGATGAGAATGCGGCACTTATTAGCAAAACCTCTACCTCGATCGTTCTAACTAATCCACATTAAAGAGCCTTACCTGTGAGACGACGTTCGAGATTGCACAAAATCCCAAAAGCAAACCATCAACGAATAGAGTCAGTTTGCATCCCACGGATCCTCATTTCCCCATATCTGACACTCACGATGCTGCGGCCTTTGCTATGAGTAGCAACCATGTTCCCCATGATGTAATGTGAAAGGAAAGCGTGTGGTTCTTCACAAGTGAACAGGGTAGTACCAATGTGTCCCCATAAGTACTGCCTGATATGCGACTTGATTTTGGGATGCTTGTAGTGGCCTCTAGATACGCTGTGGTTCAGTGAACCATTGAGCAGTGAGTTTGCTTGCCTAGGGAAGCTCATCTTAGAAGTCCATGTGCAGCTCCCTCTGTTTATGTGTGTCTGTTGCCACAATTCATGCACTCCAAATCCAGATCTGATAAACTATGGCTTCCTGATCCATCACCACAATGGTAGGATGAGTAGATGGTGGTCCCAACACTGGCTAATGCTAATGGGCATTCCTACCATATTTTATATGGGCATTTTAATCCTACGCATTTTTTCGATATCAGGCACCGACTATTGTTAGGAGAGGGAAAGTGGAGACCTGAAACTAGACAATATCAATGCGCTTCCTCCCCACCTCATAGAGGAGAGCATGTATATTTAAATTACCTGTCTTCAGGTTATGACGATCACGTATTTATTTTTCCATCAAACCATGTAAATTGGCTCCAATCATTCTATTAACTAATGACTGTTGATCTCGGTTCACCTATCATTAGCATCTTGTCAATTCCACCATTAGCCACTTTTGCACTCAGCCTATAATCCCGCTCTCATTGAGGGTTAAATGGACCGTCCATCCTCCGTTACAATACAGCCCGTCCTATTTCTGGCCTCCTCTTCACCTTCTAATTTTCCGCGCCCTATTTTGAGACCCTGCTTAATCCCAACGCATTTGTCCGCATTCGTCCTCAATCAAGTCTCCTGATCCTTCAGCATACACATCTGTAGAAGTCATTCTATGTATTCAATCAAAAGAAGTCATAGCACACACACATAAAATCGAGTCAGACCCGTAAGCTTCCAATCCGCCCTATTTCTACTTTGATCCCTTCATCTCACAACATCACGTCAGTCCATACACTAGTAACTTACTTCTTCACGCGAATCATGATATCTCGTCTGTCAACTCATCTCATTGACATCTATGGCGCTTCATTCAACGAAAGCAGCCATTTTCATCCCCGTCATATGTCACTGTATACAATGCTGGGACGTTGACGTAAGCATTCATTAACAAAGTTTTATTCATCTGCCTTTTTTCCTCTTAGCTACGCCCCACGAGATTATTTCGCCACAGATTCGGAGTCATCCTGATTTTAGATTTCCATATTATTTCACTTTCAATCCTTCCATTGCAATATGGGAGAGGAAATCCCTCTCTGCCTTGTAGCCAGTCTGCCAAATAGCAAGCCAGTAGCTTCCTATGTTCTTCTTCAACTCTGCTCCATTCATATCTGAATGTGTTGGTGGCTAGCATTCGCATGTACTAATGGTTCAAATCAGTACGTGCTGTTCCGGTTACATGGGTGACATGAATTAACCGCTGAAGGGATTGCATCAATGCCGCAACATCCCAGCATTCGGCATCGGAAGAGTGTTGGATTCTGATGCCAAGCAAATGACGAGGGATACTATGTGAAGCACACTTGCTTCGTGCTTGGCATGACATACTTCAGTTGCGCCTCGGCTTCTTTAAATTTGCTGATGGCTTCTTCGCCTGTTTAAAGAACCCTGGGCACAGACCACTTTTCTACATGGAAGTGTACGTTCTTCAGAAAACATCGGGCCGTTTAACTACTGTCGGCTATAGTTGCGACACCTGCCCATCATTGCATTTTGGCAGAGATCCTCGCGTACTTACTACTGAACAAGTATGCAAAACTGTGAGCTAGGTGGAATGGAAGTGGCTGCTGTGATACGCAAAAACACAAGAAGAACTAGTAGGCTCTTGCAGTTTTGCTTCATCCTTGCGTTGGATTTTGGTGACAGTCACCTAGGCAGTCGAGGAGGGATTGACTCGGATCATTTACTTTCTGCTCACTGGAAACAATGGCAATGCACCAAAGCACACTTAGTGGACACAGTAAACATCGCGATGTCGGGTTGCGAATAGCATACTAATAATCGAGTGGCATTTCGCCATGAGTACCCATTGGTGCTGCCTTACTCTAACATTGGAAAACCTTTAACCTTTCTTCTCCACCTAATCTAGAAGAGCATTGTTAATACTCATGCTGTGATTCGCAGCATTGTGGAGGTGCCAAATATGGAGAAGTGGAGATGTGTGCGAGGCTAACTGACTCCATGCGTGAGTTATTTGCACAGAGGACTGTCTTCTTTGATGGGAACTATGCAGGACAAGCATGGACAGTGATTTCGCTGTTGGTTGTCGCATCTAAACGTGAGAGCTGGCTAACCAGCAGACACGCCGTGAACGCACCACGAAATCGGGCGTCAAACTTGGACTTATGCTGACCTAATGTGAGCTACTGTGTCACGATTAAAATGACCTGTTCTCCTCTCAATGCAATTCTAATGCTTTCACATGATCCAAGTAGATTCACAAGAGAAATATCCTCCCCTGCATACACATATACATGCATGATAGGGTCATACGAATCGATATGATAGCGCAAGATTCACCACTGCCTTCTCTTTAAGTGCTGTCATATGATAAAAATGGTTTTTACAGCGAAATGCTCTTCCTCCCTCCGTTCCAACTGTGGCTGCATGACCGGAATAATATCACTAGCAGTCACATTACCGATGCGGATCTAACAGCACAAATCCTCCCCTTGAGGCAAATCTAATGTTGTTGCATGATCCGTTTAGATTCATTGGCAAAAAATCCTACCCTCCCTCTTCCTCAATTGCACTCAAATTATCCAAATTGATCCAATGGAAAGGAATTCCTCACTTTCTCCACTGCAACTACAGTCGCATGGTCGAAGTTGATCGAAGGGCTGTCACATGATTTAAATTGTTTCAGCAGCGAAAAATTCGACCTCTCCGTTTCAAATGTGGTCACATGATGGAAGTAGGAGGAAGAGCGCGAAAATCACAACTTGGATTCCCTCAGCTGCAGCCACATGATAAAAGAGGAATGAATGGCAAGAAAGTTTTCTACCCAAACAATTAAAATCAAGACACATCTTCGGAATCGTTCCAATAGAGCAAATACACCCATTCGTCCATCTTGAATGCCGTCAAACGAGAGAAATCAAATCAGTTACAAAAACTCTACCTTATCCAACTCGAATGCCATTACATAATCGAAGTCCATTCAGTAGTGTGAAATACTCACATCACTCCACTTCAACCGCAGTCGCAAGATGGGAATCAACTCACAAGCCCATAAATCTCCACCCTCTTCACTCCAACTGCAGTCACATGACAGAGGTCTAATCTTAAGCGCCAAATTCTTTACTCTCATCACTCCAACTGCCAGCAAATTATGGGAGTAGTTCGGGTTGTCCGCAATTGTCTTCTTTCCACTCCAACCTCAATTGCAGGATTGAAACCGATTGGCAAGCTCGAAAGTCTATATTTTTACCGAATCAACTGCAGTCACATGTGAGAAGTCGATTAAAAGCGAGGAAGTATTTACTCCCACCACTCCAGCAGAAGATACATGGGAGTACTAGATGCGATAATCAGAAATTATCTGCTATCCACTCCAACAGCGGGAACATGAGAGAGACATCCACTAAAGCCATATCATCCACTTTTACCTCTGCAGATGCAGGCACAGGAGAGAAACCGAATCAAAAGTGCCAAGATCTTTACTCTTACCACTTCAACAGCAGATGCGTGATGGAACGCGCTACAGCACGACAACCTTTCCACTCCACCACTCCGACTGCACTCACGTGGTAGGAAAAGATCCAATAAGTCGAAATTATCCACCCACACCACTCCAGCTGCAGTCACATCTGCAGACATGGAGGAAATTGATATAACAAGGCGAAATTATCCACTCTCTACTCCAGCTGCAGTCACATGATAAAAATCTATTAAGAATCGCGAAAATCTCTGCCCTCACCACCTAAGCTGCAGACATATGATAGAACTAGTTCCAATAAAGCGGAAGTACACTCTTTCTGCATCAACTGAATCACTCGATCAAAGTCGGTCCAAAATTGCAATAATCATTGTCCTCACTGCTCCAATTGCAGACGCATGTTTGGCAATAGTTCCAATAATGCGAAATTGTCCACTATCTTTGCTCCAACTGTACTTATGATCTTGTTCTCTTCTGTAGCGCCGCTTTCTTGTTCTTACCATACCAACTTCATTCACATGACCCAAATCGATTCCACTGCAGCAATGTTTCACAGCCTGGAAGCTTCACTGGAGTTCTTAAATCTATTCACTCACTACAATTGAAAATCATATCCACCTTACATCTTTCTGCCTCTGTGGTTGCTCCATCTAATTTGTGGCAAGATCCAACACAACGCACTGTGCTGTTTTTCTCTCATAATTTCAACACCACGTCTCTGTTGCGATTGGAGCTGCATAGCGAGGCGTGACTTATTTGTTTCCTTAGGTGGGCAACTCTTTTGGTTTTAACAGTCTGTGCTGTGCATTGCTGGTGTGGGTCTGGAATCTTACTACCCTCATCAGAAATGACAGAGCTGACGTTAATGTGGACTTGAATAGCAACATCGGTGACTAAATCAAGTCATTACTGTAACTTAGATTAACCCTACGGCTCTCTACTACCTGCTGCCTAACTTTGCTGCATATATACATGCATAAAATTGAGCCGGAAGTTCATGCCATTTATTTAGCAAGCACTCATACGTTTTCTTTAGGCAACCTACATTAAGCCAAAAAGAATTTTGATTTAAACCACAAAAGAAATCACTGATGCTGGCCGCATGATGGGTCTGAGGAAAGTGGTAACCAGTTTGATAGTCGCTTTTCAGGCCTTGCTACTCGTCACCACATTAAGCATGAACGATGACGGCAAGTCAGCCCCACCAAAGCACCTCAGATGTAACTGGTGAAGCTCTTGTTTTTGCTTGCGTATATGCGTAGAATAAAACCGTCAAGTAAGTTTGCTTTTAAATTGAGATTGGGCTGCTTGAAATCTTCGAATAGAAGTTCAATTATTTATGCCGACAATGGGACGAGGGAACCAATCCTTGAGGTTAGAATAGTGTTTAAGACATTATCAGATGTTTACAAGTCAGTAGTTTACAAAGATTAGATGAGACGGACACCTTCATTCGTGACTCATGCATAGTGGGCTCACATTAGCATGTTCTGTACACTTGGCATCCATGTCGCATCTATGTTACCAACCTCCCCTCTCACACCTCTCCGCACATCTTTCTTAGCCAACCGGTCAGACACTTCATACAAGCCCATTCCATTCAGCTGTGGGTTAATGTCCTCTCAATTCACCCCACACATTTCACGTCGCTGCAATTTACTTGATATGAACACAGAGCACAATCTCTCTAACAGGTGTTGGCTAACAGCTTATGGAAAGTCGGGTTGCGCTAAATTATAGCTTGTATTTGGAGGACAAGGCTGATACANTCATACAAGCCCATTCCATTCAGCTGTGAGCTAATGTCCTCTCAATTTTACCCCATACATTTCACGTCGCTGCAATTTACTTAATATGAACACACAGCACAATCTCTCTAACAGGTGTTGGCTAACAGCTTATGGAAAGTCGGGTTGCGCTAAATTATAGCTTGTATTTGGAGGACAAGGCTGATACTGTGAGTACATCATTGATGTTTTGACCAGAGCTTCACCCAATTTGATGCTACTTAACATTTTGCAAAAGGAGCATTGTGCTAGGATCCGAACCATAGGCGGAATCATAACGTCGAGCTTAAGCCATTTTATCTGTGGCTTTGGTAAGAAGGGCTAATGTCTTACCTATTGCAACGGTTGGACAAGCTGGGTAGAAGTGGCAGGTAAAAGACTATTGGTAACCAGCCGATGAAGAATGCGCATAAATTAGCAATCCCACTTTGCGATGATTCATTTAGGACTGTTTCCAGACGTCTCTTCAATTTCCTGAGTGAGTGGACCTTTAAAACTTAGTAGTGGTCCATAATGGAGGCTCAGAGGGCATGATGATTTCATGCCACTCGCTCAACACTGAGGAATGGGAACAATGCATGCGCGGTAGCTCTGATGCCTTTATTTGTCTCAAGCATTGTAGTCTGCGATTCTTCGCTTTAGGCTTTGGAAACAATCTCATTGGTGGCGTCGATGCATGTTTACCCATGTAAGGTAGAGACAATGCGCTAAACGGTGCAGCGTACAACGGTTTTTCCAACTCTGCTCATTGCAAATCCGTAAATTAGGGGTTCTGATGCTGACAAATAGTCGTGGCGATCTGTCATTTCTAATCCTATTAGCTTTTACCGTGGCAGGTTTGAGTGCACACTACACCGCTTAATTTTGCATGCTAGTTCTTACCTGTGGGTATTTATTCACTAAACCCACAGGATACCTTAACATAGAAGGAAAGCTAATGCCACTTTGAATGGAGCGAATTTATGCTCCACAAGTGAGATCGGCTCACAAAATCAGCTTTCGAATATTGGAACGATATTTGTTCACTAAGATCCAGTGGATATGAGCCCAGGTCGAGATGCNTCCAGTAGATATGAGCCCAGGTCGGGATGCAAAGGAAGAGGAGGAACAGGAGGAGGAGGGTAAGGCAGTGGACAGCATGGTTGCGCCCAATAGGAGATGCTTCGTGGCTAAGCGTAGGATCTTTCCTCGATTTTGAAGATTTGAGGGTACCACCAAGTGACCAACTTGCAACCCTAAATGTCCCAATTGCAAGTTGTAACGAGGGATCGGAAGACGAAAGAAGGCTACTTGACGCAATTATTACCGACCCGGATGACGAGATCGAGCTTCTTGCAGAGATAGAGGTAAGTGTGTCACTTGCTATTAATTGCGCGCCTATAAGAATGTCGCGGTATTCTATTAGCATTCTTATGAATTTGCTGTAGGAGATGATCGTAAACAATGATTGCCGACTGAAGTACGTCCTCGATGGGCAGGCCATTGAGAATCCCTTTGCTGTCGATCGAGAGGAGCAGCTAGGATGTCTCACGGATATGTTCTGTAAGCACCTGTGGTATCTAGTCGTGTAACCTCAGTGCCTATCAAGTCCACCTCATGTGGAGGTAATAGTGCAATGTGGAATTATGCCACCCGGTGCTTTAGCAATCACCTCAAAAATACTCACCACTTTATACGATTCGTTTGATTCCTCACTTTGTTTTGCTGTGGAAGGTGAAGAGAGGACTGATGGTGGCTACAAATGTACTGTACTGTACTGCTGGCATCAAGTCCGGAGTTATTGGAAAAACCCAGAAGTCCTGAAAACCTAGAGCCTTCTCATTCCTATGTGCCCAAAGAGTTGCAAGAGTGCCCTGCCAAAGAAGAGAGTAGTAAAGAATACCGCTGTTCTATCTGTGGATTTACATTTGACCGCTTGGATGTGGTGTTATTCCACACGGAACAGGAGCATCCCACCGAACGAGATGTCATCAACCTATTGCGCCTTCGTCATTTGCGTGCTGCATCTAATTCCAATAGCTATGGCCTTAAAAATGCAGACAAAATGAGACTGTGTCGTCTTCCACTGCAAGCAATTGCCAATTCCATCAGTAGATTTTTGAGAACGACTTTTTCTTGGTATTACCGCATGTGAAATAAAATGCTTTCATTGGTGTCATTTGTGGGCTAAAATTGTGATCCTACTTTAATGTGACAGGAAGGGACAGCCTTGCAATTTGGCGAGCGGCTTTTCATTTTTATCAAATTCTCTTTATTAAATTTTTCCTACAGGTGGTGCACCGCAATTGATGGCCATCAGACAAAAGTGGCAAGAAAAGCCTCATGGTTTCGAATCTAGGTGAAGTCTAGTGTGTAGAGCAGGTGAATTTGAATCGTGTCCACCAATGCAAATCGAGTGCTGTTGATGTGTGCTTGAATTGACGTGAGAGAGAAAGATGGGTAATTCGAGAAATGCAGTCTCGCAGAGAGGCTGACAAGTAGTTATCCTTTGTGATGCAGATTTGGATGCTCTCGGACTCGATTAGCAGGTTGTAGCCAGCCGTTTCTGGTCTCTCCATGTAGAGTTCACATAGCACTGTGAAGAGCTGTTGAACCAATGAAAAATTTAAACGTCCGCCGGAAACACTTTTTCTTAAGATACCAAATAATTTGGATAATAAAACATTATGGGAGTCATGCACATGAAGGTAAGAAACGAACTAAACATCCTTAGACCCTAAAAGCAAATTTTGCTTTTGGTACTTTTTCTGGATTTAGGATGTGGGTTTTGCTCTTCACAATTTTTGTTACCCTTGCTATATTCCACGATTATTGACCGCCAGGTGATGCGAATTAAAATGAAAACTATATCAACATGAAGCTAGCGGTTCTGAGGTCTGCAAAACTCACCAAACCGATGCGAAGTTCCATTGGGTCCATGTTGCCTAAGGTGCAATTAAGGACGGCCTAATATATGTTACTAATCGAGACAGCGCTAAGAAACCAGGCCAAGAGGAAGAATGGAGTTTGCTAGGCTAAGGTTGGAGGATTGATGCTTTGCCACAATGCCCCACTGTCACTACCTTCTCAACTGCATTAGTCGTGACCACTCAAAAGCGATTGCCAGTGGCCAGTGAAGATAAGGCTGTGAGTTTAAAATGAGCGACATGGCACAAGGCAAATGCATGTGCAGCCCTGGCAACAGGTATTTCTGTTGCAGTGGTAGGACTGAAGAAAATGACCGATGACAATTATGATCCATTTAATTTTCTGCTGACGAGAGTTTATTCTATGCATTAGAAAGGATGAACCAGCCATCGATTTAAACTCGTCTGCCTTTACTCTGATCCACAGCTACATCCACAAGCTAATTATGTGCAGACTGCCTGCAATTGCGTCATTAAAGCTAAAAAAACTTGAATATGTTCTCCAAAGATTTATCCCACTATGAACCACTAGTTCTTTGGAGCGTTTACAACATGTAACTAGGACTAAAATTAGGAACATACAGTGACTACTGACTCTCTGGCGACAGATCGAAGTCGAATGTTCCACAAATCACAGAGGATGTCCTCTTCTCCACCCAAGTCGAAAGCAATGCCTTACACTGCACATTGCCTACGGAGTGATGGTTCATGGGAGCAAGCCAGTCAGGTAGTAACTTGCGCATGATTTCACACCGATCATCTATGCCAACACAGCGTTGTCAACTGCTGGAAGTAGAGCAGTGGACTTAAAACTTACAACTTACACTCTTACGATGATCAGTCCATGCAGTCTCTTTGCGTCTGTTGTCTGCAGCTTGCATGCATAGTTACTGTTTAACAACAGGACGCATGTCCACTCAGCGATTCCCTGTAGCAACGCAGACATTTGCAAGAGACAAAACCGACTTGGCCAAGTTATTGGCGAGCTGCGACATTTGCAAGTGACAAAACCGAATCGGCTGCCATTGGCGCACTGCAGCACAAAATATATGCCTAAATAACTTGCACTTTTATCCGTCGACCCGTTGTCTGTTAGTTACGCTGAAGTGTTAAGCGAACCTGCTTCGGCTTAACCGAGCTATTCTGGGGCACTTGCTCATCACAATACGCCTTAGCGTGAATGCAATCCAGCCCATCCACCAACACAGTGGATGAGTGCCAACGGTTCGGCTCATGTATCATGTGTCGTGTTCTACTGACTATTAGAGCGACCCATTTGTCCACAAAAACATGCAATCTACAAAACAGTTTAGCCGCCCTCGTGGTCAGGATAGTCTCGCACCTATGGTGCTGCTGGTACTGCGCCAAAGAACAGAGGTCCCCCTTCACAATGTAAACGCATTTGCAACTACGCGTCCTCATGTTACATGCCAAGTCCGTCCTGTCTGCATGCATTACGTCTGGCACAATTTTGTTTTCTTTTAAACATGACTCGTTTGAGCCGACTACAAGTAGTCAATCCAAATGCATCAACTACATTTGAATCTGTTTTCCTTTTTGCATTTTGTGTCAGGAAGAGTGGCTGGGTGGGACTTTTCATTTCAGGTGTCATGGAAGGAGAGTTTGCAAGCTATTTACGCATTCCTAAAGGTATCATTGCACGTCTACTCTATCCTGGTAAGCTATAAAATCTGCCTAGTCACGAGATTGATGGAGTCCAAACACTGGCTACCCGAATCTCATTGATTTACTAGGATATTTAGGGGGCGAGGCACTTTACTCATTTTGGTTTTGCAGTTCAGCGTTTGAAACAATGCCATCAGCAGTGTGTAGTCCTCCTCATATTCGCCTACTTTCCTCCATCAGTAGCATTTGTATTAGGTCCAAAGTGTTCATTCCTAAATTCATCAGATTGCCAACCCTCGATGCACCTACACACCTCTTATTGGGTATTACCAAAACCTGTTTTTGAGTGCCAACATGCACTGGCTGACCAGGCAAAACAATTCCGGTTTGTGTTGGCTTTGCTTCACAGCAGAAGGCCGATTTCACTTGAGAGGATTAAGCCAAACGCAGTAGTCTTATAGACTTCACAGCAGAAGGTCGATTGCACCCGAGAGGATTAAGCCAAAGGCAGTAGTCTTATATGGNCAGCAGAAGGTCGATTGCACCCGAGAGGATTAAGCCAAAGGCAGTAGTCTTATATGGGATCAGGCGCTCCCTAATAAAAGTGTGCACAAAAGGAAATCAAAAATTGGTGCTCAAATTGGTTCAGCTAGGCGCAATGGAATTTGACAGCAGGAGTTTCTGGTGAACACGTTGACTTGAATTCTAAGAGCTTTGCACGGTTCTTATGCACCAGCAGATTCCATAATGCTTGTCATAACACGTTTTCGTTCATGGCTTAGTACACCAAAGGAGACTCTCTCTCCCTTAATGTGCACTTGTGATTTGGCTGCCACCATTATAGCAGGCTGTGCACCTTCCCCTTCGTTAGAACTTCATCGAGTCAAATAAATTGTGCGATTATCGTGAGTCGAGCATTTGACTCAGGCTCCTCTTCACCCGCACTTCCCATGTATGTCCAATTTAACGCAGTGCACCAGACTGCAAAACAGTTTATGGAGGTGTTGATGCATACTGAAGCTCAGGCAAATCCATGCACGTGCAAGTATCATTGCAGGCGCCTCCCCCTTATCACCACTCATCCAATTTGGCAGGCCCCAGTTGATCACTTGATGGGACACGTTGAGCAGTATCAATTTGCCCCTCCGTCTTCACTGTCCCACTTACATTAACTGACCGCACTACCTATGATCTCGTTGTTGCCATTCACATCGCCACCCGCAATGGACGCGATGCATGTCGTAAAGATGATGTTGGTTGGCGTAGCTTCCACATCTCGACTTTTCGTTTCATCCCGATGTAAATTTATTTAGTTTTTTTGCAAAGCAGACGCCATGATCTTACAACAGTGCTTTGAATTTCAACTAATACACCCGTTCAACACTAATACGTACCATTGCGCATTGCTGTGCACAATTGGCAATTAACTACTTTATCCAAGGAGCATTACATCAGTTGTTCTAGAATAATAAAACAGCAGTAAACTGCCATTGGATGAGTGGCTGCCCATTTCTGGAAGGTAATCGAGATTTTTAATGGTGATTGTTTATAAAACGTAACGGGCCATCCTATGTTTGTTTACGCTTCGCAGAGCTTTCTCGATCTAATCTTGATGCCCACAATTTAGCATTTGATAACTGTGCAGACTGCAGCTTCGTATTTTGAAAGCACTGCCGAATTTTCAAGAATGCTACTGAAACTTCTGTTTGGTAAGGTTTCTGATGTCTCAAGTGGAATCGTGTTGGCGTATTGTCAGTTGCATATTGCACGGCTTATTCCATTACCTTTAAGACACTATTATTTTGCACCATGCTGCAAACTTCACTAATGTGCCGACGAGTGGTTGGAAAAGGGGCATACACATCCAAGTAAAAGGGAGAATTAAAATCCTTATTTTATTTGACACGTGCAGATTGTGGTGCCATTCCTGGTCTTCTGCCCACTTCGCTTCAGTTGTTAATGTGCGGGTATATATTTCCGTCAAGTTAAGCAATCAGATCGTCAAATCCTGCGTATATGCTGTAAAAGTTGGTGCCAGAGTAAACAGTTTGTGGCCGAATCCTGTTTGGTGCTAAAACACTCTGTTGTATTTGATAGTTATGGTTTCAAAAATGCATGCCTATCCATGGGGCGAATATTCTTGCTGATGCTCGCATGGTGACCTCAGCATGGCCATTACACATTAGGCAACTTTCGAGCCGACGTCCGTGGTTTGGCCACCAAAACTTGCGTTCAGTAGGTTCCGAACCATTAAGAACTTGGAGATGTTTAGTTTTTGTAAGTTTACATAATTGAATTAGTGAAAACCGATCAAGCTTTCTCGTTTGCAATGATGGGTTTCGAGGTTCGAAGTTACTTAGATTAGGAGACAAAACTATCATCTGCGTATGCGACTAAAAAAGCCAAAAGAGGGTCTTGTTATTAGGATTTTGAATTATGCATTACCCATTTCGCGTTCCTCTTCGAACAATGCAAAGTCAAACCAAACTACTTGAACCACGTTTTATGCGTTTTCATCCTTCTCCTCCGGTGAGACAGTCTGAGTCTAATACATCGCTCAGATCTGCGCTTAGCTTCCAGAATGACGATGAATGATTTAAGCACATTCGGCACAGAGACCTCCTCAGAGAATCGGAGAGGTTGAAGCTTGTGTACAGATGGCAGAGCTTAGCTGATTATTAGAGAGAATGCTTCCATGTCTGGTGCCTGGGTTGTATCATAACAAAAAGGGCATCTACATTTGAGATGTTTAGCATGACAGAGTCTTGTCACCAGATGTAAGCTCAACATTACAATCTTACGGCTAGCCGGACACCCGTTTCTTACTGTTCGTATGTGTAGCGTCGATGATATGTGATAAACGTCATGACCAGTTAGAGCATAGTTGCCGCTCTGGAATGAGTGGCTACCAATTTGATAGCATATAAGAACTAACCTTGCGTACTTATCTTATTGGCAGAAATGTGCCTGCGAATGAGTTCAAAAGCCCGTTGTAATAAGATGGGTTTCACAAATAAAAATAGCTATTGACAGAACCGATAAATGAAAGTATGAGAACTTGTGCGATGAATCAGCCAGTAGGCTCGTCATTAACGAGAGGAATTCATTGTCCATCAACCGACATACGATTTGAATCGATGTGAAGGGAGTATGCTCAACGACTGACAAATTGGCTGCGTTCACATGCATGTGGATAAAATGGCAAGGTTGACGTACAACGAACTATTTAAAGATGTCTATTCATAACAAGGTGTATCCGTGCGTTTAGATTACAATGGGTAGCGATTCCGTAAGTAAATTTTTGACAAGTGATTAGTTTAGAAAGCTGTCATGTAATACGCCCGACAAACGTTTTTATCTGAAATAAATGGTATGTGACCAGTGTAGGGTAGAGGTGCCCACTTTACTCTGTCGCTCTGCACCATGCCTTATCAACCTCTGATCAACAGTTTAGCACAGTTATTTGACACGCTATTGGGCAACGCTCCACATAGTGTGGATGATCAAAGACAGACGCATTAAAGGAATCAGAGAAGGGTGCGAAAGTGTGCGCGGAGAGAAAAGGGAATAAAAGAGAAGCGACAAGGAATAGAAAGGAGCCAACTCGGTCAGCTTATATATTAATTCACTCAGCTTATCATCCCGAGCCGATTGTTATGTTGTAAGGAGTAAAGAACAGTCCAGTTACCTCTTATTGGGCAATGGTGTGACAGGACGAATGCAACTCCGGCTAAAATGAGGAAGCAACAGGAGGGCTACTAATGTGTCAAAATGATGGCGAAGGTCGTTTTTGATGAAATGATTAGAATCGATTTGCATGGCCTGCTAAAGAATAAGCAGATGGTTTGCTGTGGCCAAATCTTTGCGCCGAATACGTGACAGGCATGAATTGACAGCTGTTTGAATTTATTAGTATCTTCTTTTATAGTGGCGAGATAGCAAACTTGAGGTGTCTGCATTAGGGTCTCTGTTCTCGTGTGCGTAGAGCTGAACGACCCCGTGGCCGCTAGAGAGTGCTAATGAACACAGGCCGGTTTTACTATTATCCTCCACTCATTTGGGCACCTTGGCTATGGATCACTTGACCATGGCTTGTCAGGTCTGGATTCCAAGTATAAGAAAGCGAAAATGGCCACGAAGTATAAAGATGAGATGGATAAAATCCAAAGTTTTACCATTTCGACTCAGTAGAAACAATGTTTAATGCTACACCGTATCAACACATGCTTAGGGGCCACCACAAGCATCGCGATGTCAGATTGCGAATAGCATGCTAATATTTGTGTAGTGTTTCGCCATGAGTACACATCGGTACTGCCTTACTATTACATATTACTATTACATATTACTATTACTATTACTATTACATATTGCATATTACCATATTCCTCACTTCAGCATAGAAAAGAAGGCATTTTAGATGAAGACGAAGCATGTATTTACCCTGTATAATCAATAATGAAATAAGCAAACCAGTCCACAAAGCCGAGCATCTCACAGGAGGCATCAGCCATTAATTAGCAGACTCCGGCATCCGCCTCCAAATCACATCTTGACACACCCATTCGAATATGTCCATGTGCTTCATAATGTGGCTTCTACATTCCTGCACGTGCCATATTCTCCAGTTCATTGGCGCAGTCTTTAGAGGGGAGTCACCGACGAAGCCGAGTTTATCTGCATAGTCCATGAAGAGGTCCATCCCACCCTCACTCCTCATCCTCACACCATCAATGATTACAATTCCAAACGTGTGTCTGGGCGACAAGACCCTCAATATGGCACGCAGTTCAATAAGAATATTGGAGCCACGGCCCGTAAACTGTGAAAGCTCAAGTACATAGAGAATGCAATTGTGCGCAGTGAATTGTGCTTTTCGGCTTCTTAGGCTTCTCTCTAATTTACTGCTAACAATTTGGAATTCAGAGGACCCTGGAGGATAGTAGTAGACATGTGCAGAACGATGGCAATCTAGTAGCCGAATGCGGAACGATGCCACAAAGTAGAATTGTTAGCGTGTGTCATGGTCTGCCACACCTTTCTTTTGGTCCCACATTAGGCAGGCTTCCAGCGTCTGCCAGGATCTGTGACATGGGAATGGAAGTAGGCAAACTCCATCTTGACAACTAAACTGCCATTTTGAAGGTCGGGATTCCCAATCCTTCCCCAAAGCATTCACTGAAATTTGCACAACTGACTTTAACATTTAATTTCAGCATCTATCATTTAGAGATTAATTACCGAATTATCATTTATGGATAATTCTGTACTGCTATAGAATTTGTGCTACAATTCTCAGCTAAACCTGGATCCTCCATTCATATTTTCCTCATTTATACACTAACAAGTGGAAGCGTCTTGACAAAGAGGTCTGCACAAGTCTGTGTCCAAGTAATGATTTGATTTTAGATCCGTACCGGTTCAGCTTTGCAAGGTATTTCCAGACTAGTTTACTGCATTGCAGTCAGGCTTGCAGCGTATACGAGGGACGAGAATCCTTGACTGCAATCCACCCACCTATTTTCTAGTAATCCATGCAAGTTAGCTCTATAGACTTTACGGAAACGAGGACCATCAAATTCAAGTTGGCACATCAGTGGTCTTTTGATAGTCCGTTTACCAGCAAGAGCTGCTTTCACCCTATCGCATTCGTGCTCAATAGGAGCTAAATTGACTGACCACCTCCCGTTACAATACAGCTTTCGGCACTTGGCTACACGCCATGTAAATTAACATCCTATTCTGCCGCATTAGCTCCAATCCATCCAGCGTTGCGCTCTTTTGCACTTGCGCTTTGTGCTTACGCCGCATTTTTCTGCATTCGTCCACGATCCTATTTACTCATCTGCCGATATGCGCATCTAAAGAAGCCATTTTCAGCATCCGCTTTAAAGAAATCATTGCCTTCTGCACTTATCTGTCCACCGATCCATACAAGCAACAAAACAACCTCGTAAGCATTCAATGCGTACTGCTCCCATTTGACCCATCTGTCCCATGCCATTCCGTCAATCGACGACTTAATGACCAATACCTCCACCATCCAGCAGTTACGTTTCCTTTGATTCACCTCATAAATGCCTATGACAGTCTTCTCAACCCAGCCCTAGGTATTTGCCACACTATCGTTTAACACTTAATTCGCTGCTGTGAGGTTGATGTCAACATTCATCAAGGGGGTTTTCAGTCATCACTGTCTCCTTTTCTAGCAACTTCAGCCTCTCCGATCTCCCATAAAGCCACACTCTCGTTCAAATTATTACGAGGTTAGGCATCATTTATTTTCGTGATTCGCTATATGAGGTGCGTTAACTAGTTCATTCTCATTATGCTTCGGATGGTTCTGCTTGTTAATTAATTGATCAATGCATTTTACAGGTGAAGTCGCTCAATAAGAAGATCACGGACCTCCGTAGATGGTTCTGCTTGTTAATTAATTGATCAATGCATTTTACAGGTGAAGCCGCTCAATAAGAAGATCACGAACCTCCATAGAAACTTTGTTGAAGTGTTGTGCGAATGCCTTGGCTTTGCTTACATGGTAAATGCTTGCATAGCGATCCTGAGCTAGGAGTGGATTCTCTTCCCACTAGCGCCGTGTTCATGCGCTGGCAAGTGGAAGTGGATTGGCAGACGAGTCTGCACCATGCCGTCTTCAGACTTGTCGACTCCACACACTGCGGAGATTCGCAAAGCCNGTTCATGCGCTGGCAAGTGGAAGTGGATTGACAGACGAGTCTGCACCATGCCATCTTCAGACTTGTCGACTCCACACACTGCGGAGATTCGCAAAGCCATCAAGCAGCACTTTAACGTCCAATTTCCATTAATTCTAGCTCCTTAAGGTGCGTATCAAGGAATCACCCGTCTTCTCTATCTTTCCTTCCTGGCAAAGCAGAGCAACATTTTCTATCCCTCACATCCACTGAATATGAATTGCTTTGCGTTTCTACACGTTGTAAAATTCTACCGATTTCACATCTGCATACCTTCAGCCAATCGATTACCGTCCTCCTGCAGATGTGCATTATCGCCTTTCAACTTATTGGCGACGAACTAGAGAGTGGTCTGAGAAGTGAAAAACAACTTGCTACATTCGGCTGCATTCTCCGTGTACTTGAGCTTTCACTGTTCACAAGGCAAAGTTCCGATTTTGCTATCGAATAGCAAACACTATTAAGGAAATCTGCGGTTGTAGTTATGAATGACGTAAGGAGAAAACCGAGCCTTGTCAATGGCTCCCTTCTGATGGCTGCACCAGCAACTTGGTGCATCTGACATGTCCAAGATTACGATGACTACATTATAAGCCACAAAGACCCATTTGATTGAGTTTGTCAAGGTGTAATTTGGAGAAGGATGTAGGAGTCTGCTATTTAGCTAGCCGCGAGATGCAAAATGCTCGGCCTTGTAGACATGCTTGCTTAAGTGTCTTTATAAAAAACAAGGTAAATACAAACAGGTTTTCCTTCCGGAACGCTTTTTTATTTGGATTGAGTTGAGTGATCTAGTGTCAGTGACGTAGATAGGGACATCTACAGGTATCCTCGTCTGACTTATTTTTCAGAGTGGTTTTGAGTAAGAGTGTACAATCATTTCATGGCATGGTATCAATGAAGGATGGTTGAAATGATTATTCGCGCTAGCTTGCTACAGTATAGTTTCTGTCACTCCTATTCTTGCACTCCCTTTGCATTCTCTGTTAGTCAGAACCCCGCTCTGTTGCCAATTATGGCTGCCTTACCTACTACTGAATTGAATGTAGTTTTGTAAGCACAGAAATTGTGCATGAGTTGGCATATGAGCTGCCCCCTGTAGCACCCACTTCAATTAGCATCAGTCATTCAGCTGCCTGTCATCTTCTGTCAAAGCCTTTATCAATTTCTTGTCCTCTCATCCTTGCTCCTAACCCACGTCTATACCTTGCAAAATCCCTGCTGATACTTGCGACAATTCTACGTAATAATGAAGTAAAACTGCCTGAACGTACCAGCTCTTTTTCTGATTTGGGGCTCAAAGTGGTCACTCTCATTCCATCTAACTTGCAATGTTGTAAACTTGTCCATAAGTGAATACGCTAAGATTCGTGGCCTAGAATGCCAAGGCGAGGAGGCATCGCTATAAAATTTACTGGCAATTGGATGGCCAAATGTCTCTCAAATGTTTAACATTTACATGCGGATCAGTGTTGTGTCCAGAGTTATTCGCAGGAAAAGAAGCCAATTGCAGAGTGGAAAGTATGGCTGAAGTGGAAAATTAGATGTCACTTTCAAGGCGCTGAGGTATGAATTGGCTGACGGTCTTTGAGTGAATCATTGAGCATCCATCATCATTTGTTTGGTTTAGCATGCCACCACCTTTTGGCGCTCAATGATAAGGTGGCATAGTATTTAGTGCGACCCTTGTGGCAAACAAATGATTTTAGCATGTAGTCTGATCATCGCGCACGGATTAGAACCATGTCCATTTGCCAATGTTAAAGGCTTTCCTAATCGGCTATGCATAAAGCAGAGTCAAAGGAGAACGTAGGGACCACTGGTTTGGTACTTCGTAAACTGGCTAAAAGTTGGCGACTGAAACCTTGCACAGTCGCCTCTTCTCTCTATTACCATAGGGCAGTCTACATCCCAATAAACTCTGTCTGCGATTGGTCGATCGGTAGAAGTAGTACAGTGACATCCTTACCCGATCTAATGAGAGGGATGTTGGTACGCCCCCTTTGGCTAGTCGGGCACCCGTTTCTTAATGTTTGTGCGTATGGCGATGATGATTTGAGATAAACATCATGAACATTTAGAGCATAGCTGCCGCTTCAAAATGAGTGGCTACCAATTTGATAGCACATAAGAAATACCCCTGCACAATTTTTAGTGGCAGAAATGTGCCTGCGAATGAGCTAGAAAGTCCGTTGCAATAGGAAGGACTTCGCAAATAAAAAGGCTATTTACAGAACCGACAAATGAAAGTGTGAGAGCTTGTGTGATGAATCAGCCAGTAGGTTAGTCATTTACGAAAGGAATTCATTACCCATCCACCGAGATACGATTTAAAGTCGGTGCGAAGTAAGTATGCTCTACGACTGACAAAATTGGCTGCGTTCACATGCATGTGCATGGAGTGGTAAGGTTGACGTGCATTAACCTATTTAAACATGTCTAGTCATAACAAGGTATATCCGTGCGTTTCAATTATAAGAGGCAGCGATTCCGTGAGTCAATTTCGGCAGGTAATCAGTTTAAAAAGCTGTAATGTAATACGCCTGAAAAACGTTTATATTTGAAATAGGTGGTATGTGACCAGTGTGGGGTAAAGGTGCCCACTTTACTCTGTTGCTCTGCACCATACTTTATCAACCTCTGATCAACAGTTTAGCACAGTCATTTGACGCGCTATTAAACAGCACTCCGCATAGTGTGGACGATCAAAGACAAATGCATTGGAGGAATCAGAGAAGGGTGCGAAAGTGTGCGCGGAGAGAAAAGGCAATAAAGAGAAGCGGCGAGGAATAGAAATGAGCCAACCCGGCCAGCTTATATGTCACTTCGCTCAGCTTATCACCCTGAGCCGAAAGTAATGTTTTAAGGAGGGAAGAACAGTCCATTTCTGCTCCTATTGGGCAATGGTGTGACAGGATGAAATCCGTCTCCGGCTGAAGGAATAATTAAAACCGATTTGCATGGTAGGCTATAGAATGAGTAGATGATTTGCTGTGGCGAAATCTTGGCCCTCGAGTGCTAACAGGCATGAATTAACAGCTATTTGAAGTAATTGTCATCTTATTTTAAAGTGACGAGATAGCAAATTTGAGATGCCTGTATTCAGCTCTCTGCTTTTGTTCTCTTGCTACGTCGCAATGTTAGATGGTGAACAGTGTGTGAAGCTGAAAGACCCCGTGAACTGTGAAAAAGTGCCCTCTAACACGGGCCAGTTTTTCGATTGTCATCCACTCATTAAGGCATCGTGACCATGGACCACTTAACCGTACCTTGTCAGGTCTGGATTTCAAGCATAAAAATGCGAAAATGGCCACGAAGTACAGGGATGAGATGGATAAAATTTAGAGTTTAGTTGTCTTTCTACTCGGTGGAAACAGTGCTCAATGCTACACCCTATCAACACATACTTAGAGGCCACCACAAGCACCGCAATATTAGATTGCGAATAGCATGCTAATATTTGTGTAGTGCTTTGCCATGAGTTCACATCGGTACTGCCTTACTCTTACATTTGGAATACCACAGCCCCTTCCATACACTAAATCTGGGGGAGCATTGTTAACGCTAGTGCTGTGATTTGCAGCATTGTGAGGAGCTAAATATTGGCACGTGAAGTGGTGTGGGAGGCTAACTAACGCCACGCGTAATTTATTTACACAGAGAAATGTATGTACCACACAGATCGGTCGTTGACAGCGATTTCGCTATTGAATGTCGCCTTCTAACAGTACGCTTTTGGGCTAGGCTACCAATAATGAATGAAAAACCCGTTGCGAGTGGCGCGAGAGCTGGCTAACCGGCAGACGCGCCGTGAACGCGCTACGAACTCGCACATTAAACTTGGCCTTACGTTGACCTGATGTGAGCGGCTATGTCAAGATAAAAGTACGTCTACTCTCAAGTCAATGCAATTTAAATGCTGCCACATGATACAGATGTATCAAATCCGGTCGCATGATCGAAACCGTTTCTAAAGAGGAATATCTTCCCCTTTATCCCTCCCTCCCAATCGATCTACAAAAGCGAAATTCTCCCCTTGCACCACTACAACAGCCGTCACACTACTGATGTGGATTGAACAGCACGAATGCTCCCTCAATACAATTCAAATGCTGCCATATTATCCAGATCAACTCATTGCAGAAAAATTCTCTTCTCGCTCTCCAATTCAACTGCATTCACATGATCGAACTCGATTGACTAGCGCGAAATTTTCACCCTAGCTTTTTTAAATGCTATCATGTGGTCAAAATCTTTTCAACAGCGAAAAATTCTCCCCTTCCTTTAGTTCAAGTATAGTCACCTGAACAAATGCACTTACGGAGGACGAAGTTCCTTAATCTTACTACTTCGAACCAAGTCACATGTTCAAAATCGTTTCAATGGCGCAAATTCAAATGCTGTCACATGGTCTTCCCGCCCTCCATTTTAAAAGTGGTCGCAGGATTAAATTTAAAATGATTTAGGAATCCAGAAATCTCAAGAAGTAGTCTCTAAGATCCTCAAAGTTGCCTTGCAGCACCTATTTAAATGCATGCTAATTTATCTGGCATTCAATGTGCAGGAAAAAAGGTGCACCACGAAAATGTGGATTTCGTCGTTGTTGGTAAAAGCGTAGAAATCTTGCTCCAGGAAAACCAACAACTCATAATAGTACCCAGTAACTCAGAAGGCTGCTTGTGCAAACGGTATTATGAAACTGAACGGCACACGGAACCCAATGACACTGCGATTTTGCGATTCGTTCTTGAGCCAACATGCATGGCAATGTAATGACAAGTTAAGCGCCGGTTGTGGCGTTCCATGTTGGCAGCTTAATAAAGGTGATCTCGAATTAATGGCAGCAGCTCTCATAGTCCTCCCTTTCATTAGTGGATCACAGAAGCGTGAGACTGCTTTTCGGCTTTTTATTTTTCGGAGCAGTTAAAAACATGCTTGAGCATTGAGTCATTTCAACGTTTATTATTAATTATTCGGGCGGGCCTTCATTGCTCCACTCTTCTACAAAATCTTGAAAATGCGATCTTATGAGATGTCCGAATTCCCATCCAACGTCCTACTTGGCCCTTACTTTTATTCATTCATTTACTTTCCAAATTCTGGTCTCTTCGCTTTTCTACCTGTCCATTTCTGCTGCGTTATCCCATCCTCCATTTACTTCCTGCTTCCATCTATCCATGTTTCTCTGACCAGCCTAATTTCCCGTGCATACGCCCCTGGTCCCTATATTTTTCCACCTCCTAGTTCTTTTAACTTATCTCTGTCTAGCGACTCATCCACCCAGTTATTTGCTTCTTCTCCAACTCCTTTGCCTTCATAACCCATTTGCTCGTGTATGACTATAAGACATTTCCACTTCGTAACCTCCTTACGATGCCACTTTGATAGTTTTCTCTAATTACTAACTCGTATTTCAACATTCCACGTAAGCGTCGAATCTAAGATCTGATTCTCGTACTACTCTAACAATTTCTCTACAAGACTATCCTGTCGTTCGCCTCTACTTTCAAACTTGCACCAAATTCTGCCCACGCAACTCTTAATTTTGACATTTATCTTCTGCACATATTTAGCCGTGTATTTGATCGTTTTATAAGCACTTTCATTTTGTATCACTTCACCTATTCCTTTGGATAAACCGTTTTAACCATCCCAGCGAATGCGACCTCCATCCCTGATTGCCTGTTCTTGACCCATCCAACGCATTCCCTCATAATCACCATTGTCACCTACTCCTATCGTCAACTAAATGCGAGTATTTTAGTCCCAAATGTCACAGTGGCAGTATGCGGTACAGCTGTCTGTCTTAAGCTGCCAGTCAGCTACCAAATTTACCTAATTAAACATGCAAAGGGGATTAATCATCTGTACTCATTGTCAAGATAACCATAACTTCAGAAAGAATAGAGGCGCAGATACTAGGCAAGGAGAAAAACGCCTAAATACCTGCTACTACAGCATTTCTGATAAACTAAGCCAATACTCACTCATTGAGACTAGATTATCCTTATCGGACAGTTCGGCGCTTTTAGACATGCAAAAAAGAAAACCAGCTGTTAAGGAAACTCAGGATAGTGCATTCCTGCACCCGTCTCAGCTTTGTCCAGACACTTTTAAGCTCTGTCATTGAACAACACTTTCTTAACCTTACGGCTGCAAAATGATTAACAATTTTATCCGCACTTGGCACCACACTCACAAGATTACTACATCCAACCGTCTTGTCTAGAGGGTGAATGCCTTTGACACAAGGAATGTTAAGCATTAGCTAAAGCACTATTTGAGCATTGAGTACAACCATTATTTTGGAGAGATGAGACGATGCATTGTTTAAAGTGTGCCCTTTAGGCGAGAGACGAGGCTATCAGTTAAAATATGGTACCGGATGTGAACGCAGAGTTCCTAAAAACGAGTAGGAGCGCTGCCCCAGCTACAGGCAAAGAGTTGTATACTATCAAAGAGCTGACAAGAATAACGAATTTTGTGACAGGGAAATTAAACAACTATTTGAAGGTTTATTCGAGGGCTCAACTACTAACTGGATCGCTATCTGCATAGCTGTGCACTTCAGGTGTGAAGTGTGGTGTGTGTGCTCCTCTACATTGTTTAATGCTGAAGGAAGTGTGTGCCGGTTCTCTCTTCAACAAAGAAGGGAGGCAGAGTAGTGAATTTCCTTGCACCACTTTTAAGGCGCAGTTTGCATACACTATGAGACATACGAAAATAAAAGATGCTCACAGGCCTTTTACAACAGCCCTGGTGCTCCACAAAGTGGTGACTAACTGGTGCATCCAGCCATCCTTTTACCCTTATTGCCACAGTTGCAATCTTCATTAATCCGAGCACATAAGTCAGACTGGGATACCTATAGATGTCCCTATCTACGTCACTGACACTAGATCACTCAACTCAATCCAAATAAAAAAGCGTTCCGGAAGGAAAACCTGTTTGTATTTACCTTGTTTTTTATAAAGACACTTAAGCAAGCATGTCTACAAGGCCGAGCATTTTGCATCTCGCGGCTAGCTAAATAGCAGACTCCTACATCCTTCTCCAAATTACACCTTGACAAACTCAATCAAATGGGTCTTTGTGGCTTATAATGTAGTCATCGTAATCTTGGACATGTCAGATGCACCAAGTTGCTGGTGCAGCCATCAGAAGGGAGCCATTGACAAGGCTCGGTTTTCTCCTTACGTCATTCATAACTACAACCGCAGATTTCCTTAATAGTGTTTGCTATTCGATAGCAAAATCGGAACTTTGCCTTGTGAACAGTGAAAGCTCAAGTACACGGAGAATGCAGCCGAATGTAGCAAGTTGTTTTTCACTTCTCAGACCACTCTCTAGTTCGTCGCCAATAAGTTGAAAGGCGATAATGCACATCTGCAGGAGGACGGTAATCGATTGGCTGAAGGTATGCAGATGTGAAATCGGTAGAATTTTACAACGTGTAGAAACGCAAAGCAATTCATATTCAGTGGATGTGAGGGATAGAAAATGTTGCTCTGCTTTGCCAGGAAGGAAAGATAGAGAAGACGGGTGATTCCTTGATACGCACCTTAAGGAGCTAGAATTAATGGAAATTGGACGTTAAAGTGCTGCTTGATGGCTTTGCGAATCTCCGCAGTGTGTGGAGTCGACAAGTCTGAAGACGGCATGGTGCAGACTCGTCTGCCAATCCACTTCCACTTGCCAGCGCATGAACACGGCGCTAGTGAGAAGAGAATCCACTCCTAGCTCAGGATCGCTATGCAAGCAGTTAATATGTAAACAGCATCAAGGTGTTTGCACAACATTTCAACCAAGTTTCTACGGAGGTCCGTGATCTTCTTATTGAGCGACTTCACCTGTAAAATGCATTGATCAATTAATTAACAAGCAGAACCATCCGAAGCATAATGAGAATGAACTAGTTAACGCACCTCATATAACAAATCACGAAAATAAATGATGCCTAACCTCGTAATAATTTGAACGAGAGTGTGGCTTTATGGGAGATCGGAGAGGCTGAAGTTGCTAGAAAAGGAGACAGTGATGACTGAAAACCCCCTTGATGAATGTTGACATCAACCTCACAGCAGCGAATTAAGTGTTAAACGATAGTGTGGCAAATACCTAGGGCTGGGTTGAGAAGACTGTCATAGGCATTTATGAGGTGAATCAAAGGAAACGTAACTGCTGGATGGTGGAGGTATTGGTCATTAAGTCGTCGATTGACGGAATGGCATGGGACAGATGGGTCAAATGGGAGCAGTACGCATTGAATGCTTACGAGGTTGTTTTGTTGCTTGTATGGATCGGTGGACAGATAAGTGCAGAAGGCAATGATTTCTTTAAAGCGGATGCTGAAAATGGCTTCTTTAGATGCGCATATCGGCAGATGAGTAAATAGGATCGTGGACGAATGCAGAAAAATGCGGCGTAAGCACAAAGCGCAAGTGCAAAAGAGCGCAACGCTGGATGGATTGGAGCTAATGCGGCAGAATAGGATGTTAATTTACATGGCGTGTAGCCAAGTGCCGAAAGCTGTATTGTAACGGGAGGTGGTCAGTCAATTTAGCTCTTATGGAGCACGAATGCGATAGGGTGAAAGCAGCTCTTGCTGGTAAACGGACTATCAAAAGACCACTGATGTGCCAACTTGAATTTGATGGTCCTCGTTTCCGTAAAGTCTATAGAGCTAACTTGCATGGATTACTAGAAAATAGGTGGGTGGATTGCAGTCAAGGATTCTCGTCCCTCGTATACGCTGCAAGCCTGACTGCAATGCAGTAAACTAGTCTGGAAATACCTTGCAAAGCTGAACCGGTACGGATTTAAAATCAACTCATTACTTGGACACAGACGTGTGCAGACTGCTTTGTCAAGACGCTTCCACTTGTTAGTGCATAAATGAGGAAAATATGAATGGAGGATCCAGGTTTAGCTGAGAATTGTAGCACAAATTCTATAGCAGTGCAGAATTTTCCATAAATGATAATTCGGTAATTAATCTCTAAATAATAGATGCTGAAATTAAATGATAAAGTCAGTTGTGCAAATTTCGGTGAATGCTTTGGGGAAGGATTGGGAATCCCGACCTTCAAAATGGCAGTTTAGTCGTCAAGATGGAGTTTGCCTACTTCCATCCCCATGTCACAGATCCTGGCAGACGCTGGAAGCCTGCCTAATGTGGGACCAAAAGAAAGGTGTGGCAGACCATGACACACGCTATCAATTCTACTTTGTGGCAGCTTATTTTTGGGCTGTTTACAGTTATCTCTTGGATTGTCTGCGTGATTGAAACTTTAACGCGCAATATTGGTATGTAGTAGAGGCGCTGAGGAAAGGTTTCTTGCATGAAACGCATTCACTCCCTTCGATATAGCACTGAGGAACGCGAATTACGCATGCGCGGTAAACGGGTTCCTCAAATTCCAATCACGCATTGTGGTCTGCC
>LWMK02000206.1:103414-120583 GCA_001693075.2 Taenia saginata
GCATAGCCTCCAAAATGTCACAGCCTAACTACCCGATAATTCCGATATGTTGACATTTTGAATAGCAAGCTCCATTAGGAAGTAAAGAGTGCATTCACCTAGGCCGTTGTAACATGATAAGGTATCTGCATCCTCATCCGCAAATCCCTTTTCTCAATGCACTCCCAGTAGTGTGAGTCACTGTCGGGAGTCCAGACAAGTGTGGATTGGATGTTAATTCTTGAGCGGTGATGAAAGCAACAATGACACAGTAGGAAGTGTAGGCAATAATTACTGAAAGTAGAGGCCACACAACACTAGAACCGGTTTACCATTGCCACAATCCCCTAGATTCATTTTATTAATGTAGTCAGACCAATGTTTTCCTACTTATAAATAACCGTGGCAAAAGGCAAGGCGGGACGAGTCGCTGAAAATGAGCGCTGGCATCACAGGTTGCACCACAAAGAGGTAAACGAAAATTGAGTCTAACGGAGAAGACACCGCAGTGTGGATGGTGGGCTAAAATAAGTCATTTCTGATGTAGATATGAAACCCACCACTTACCCTGCACATTAGAATCTATCAGCAGTTTGATTTGATGTGTCCTTATACGAGGATTTGGTCAAATTAATTCCAAAATTATGCTTGGATTGCATGTCAAACAGACAATGGATCAGGCAGCTTTCTAGAGGCGAAACTCCTCAAGCGTTTGTACTATAAACTCTTCCATTTACAGTTATGTATGCACGCTAGGACTGCAACAGGATCGATGTGAACCACGTACCGTGGATGATGTCCCTCAATCAAAGCGAAGTGCTCGAAACAATTGGTTGAAATACGAATAAAACGAGAATAAAACAGACCTTTCCACTCCAAGCTAACTCATTGTACCTGCAATGTACTCCCTCTCATTCGACGGGTAACGGCTCTGCAAATGCCAAAGTGTGTATGCTAATGGTTTGAGGATAAGCATGCTTTGAAGAGTGTAGCGTGTTGTTCTAGTAAATCAACACGTTTGGATATTTGGAAAAAGCAGCTTCTTGAAATGGTGGCAGTGGCAATTTTCGCAGCCGTAAACGCAAATACAACCTGTTTAGTTAGCCGACAATTCGCAAGTTCTTCACCATCTGGCCCAAATGAACTACTGCCATGCGACGGTCGTCGGCACCTCTAACCTCCCATTCTTCCTCATCTTCATTTGCATTTGTGCAGGCTACGATGCAATAAGTAGGTTGATTTTGAAAGAAAACCTATGCAAGCAGGTTTGCATAGGGTCTACCTATGCCAGCTGTTATCACAGCACAAGTATCACTTGGTATTGGGACGGATTCCATCAATGAAGCTCGTAGAGTACTTTGCGTTAGCCACCGCTTTTGGGAAACCTACGTCAGAGGCCACAGTGATTAATCCTTGATTGCGCACGAAGTTTTTATTGCCATAAAAAATGAAATGCAAAGCATTGCATTTACTCATTTGTCGAATTTACACCAATGATGAAAGGACTCCGGGCTTTGGCGTCTGGGACAGTGCTCTTTGTGATGGATTTAAGGGTTGATGCCACTTGCGCTAGAAAGGAAGGGGTTAATTGCGTTGGAGAGAATAGAATCAATGGGCTTATGCTGGACGACTGACAATAACGCCACCGGTATGTGTCATAGTGACCACGCCAACCTCACTACATGGTGCATAGAAGTGGAATTGAGAGATTGCCCTCGTTCTTTAATGGGTTTCTACCGATAGACTCATTTACAGCGATTTCCCCCTTTTCCTATAACATAGCCGCAGCCGATTAAATCAAGACTATAAAAGAAGTTGAATATCGTAGGGCAACTGGTTAAACTTGCTCATGGATGAAAATTGCAACAGGAAAGGCTGGCCAGTTAAGTGAGGTCAGAGAGTGTTGACTCATAAAATTTGTGTAGAGTGCAGCGTCTTCAGCGACGGGGTGGCATGTTCGCCAACTTGCATGAGGCGCTTTGAAGGCCCTTGTTGTTACTCATCACTACCAACGCTAGAAGTGGTAGCACTTCACATGTTTAGCAGTCCCACGACAGCCGCTCAACTCATTGGCGTGCAGAGGGAGTTGTGTAAACCGTACATGTGTGGTGTGCTCATCTTTAACTCCACGAAGGTTCTATTTTGGGCTTTTAATATTACCTTGCCAATTGATAACTATTCTCTTCCATTCTTTAAAGCGATAAGCCGTGTCTGCAAAATGTTTAATTAACATTTAATGGAAATTGCAGGAATGATTACGATACCCCAACAAAGATGGCATGCGTTTACGGGAGAGCACTTTGATGTGGGTGTAATTGAAGCCCACTTTAGGGATGCACCACTTCTATTCGAGTCCATTATGCCTTAGTGCGATGCGATCCGCAACAATTTGATGGATCCACAGCATCATCAGAAAGTAGCAGCTTGTGGAAGAAGAGAAAGCAAGGCAATGCGTAAATGAAATGCCTGATGATTGAGGGAGCGGAGACATGGGTAGAGGCATTCCAGAAGCAACTGGAAGTAAGAGTGAGATTACTTAATCAATCGGTCTTTCTGGACACCGCACGTTCTGGTAGAACTTGCTGTTAGTGTTGCACAGTAGGTGCTACTGCCTTTTCCAAAGCAGCTGTTACTAACAACAACATAATCCACATTCCTGACCGTCTTAGGCAGTGCAAATTTCTTAATTCCTATGTCGCCATGATGGCATGGCAACTGAAATAGTTGGATAGGTCAGCGTTCAGACCGTCTTTGAAGACCCAAGTTGATTCGAGCGATAGTGGGTACGGAACACGTTGCTTCTCCTTTTCGTACTCTTGCTTTCTCCACATCACCGAGCAGATTGTAAATGGAAGTTCCTTAGACCCACTGGATGACCCACCGTCTCCAATGACATGTGCATGTACAAAAACACTCCAGTGTTCTTCACGCAGCGTGAAATTAAAAATTCCTGCGGGATTATTACGGTTGAGAAAATCATTCACATTCATAGCACATTCGACCATTTACTGGAAAAACCATCCATCGTGGTTGCAACATGGTTTACGTGGCCTCTATATCCTTTTCGACTTGGAATGAGAAGATTTGCTTTAGCTTTTGAATGTTGACTGCCAGACGCTAGGAGGTGATGTCTGTCACCACACGCGGCAGTTATCTGTCTTCTAGGCAGGGCAACATCAATATCAGTGCCAGCTAAGTGTGCTTGCATAGAAGACGGTGTTCGGTTTAGCTGGACCATGATACTTTCGCAATAAATGACAGTTGTGGATTCAGGCGGGACATCTACAGTAGTCTTGGAAATGAGGGGTATATCTAGTTCCTCAAGGCTTTAATCTCCATCTGGCATATTTAGCAATTATTTTAAGTATCCTAGCACAAATCATCTAACACTGTCACGCTAACTTAACTTCAATCACATTAATTTGGACCAATCTACAGCAAGGACAATTACCAGCTAAAATGCCACCTGGTCGGTCAATATCATTGTGGCAGCGTGCATTTGACAGGTCATGGACCAGTCTTGCTTGCATTGCATTGACTATTTGCCTGCGAGTCTACCAATAAATTATGCGACGCGTATTGTGACTAGGGTTTAAGCTGCCTACTACTCATTTGGACACCGTACACACGTAACGATTTCGACACTCAAATTCAAGGTTGTACCCTCTCATGCTGCAACTGTACGATTTGGCAGGGATCGATGATGGTATTGCATCCATGCATGGTTTCCACAGTATGAGCATAGGTAGGAGTGTGCTACTGAGTATACGAGGCGATAAGAAGAAAAAAGGAAAGTAAAAGTCAAGGCAAGAAGCATTGTCACAAGCGTCTATGCGAATGAATGAGTCGTGGATTCCTATAAATGCGCTTTTGCTGCATCCATTCCTGCATCCAATTCCTCATTGTCACAATTATTTCCTGATTTATACTACCTAACAATCCATGTTAGTTTTAGTTTTCCCATTGGCCATTCCTTTCACCCACTCATTCGCGGACTCCTCCCTTTCTCCATCCTACACATCACACTTCCTCAAGCAGGTCAACATCTATTCAAATAGACCATCGTTAATACAATTCTGGAGCCTAGAATTACATTACAGCTTTTTAAACTGATTACCTGCCTAAATTGGCTCACGGAATCGCTGCCTCTTATAATTGAAACGCACGGATATACCTTGTTATGACTAGACATGTTTAAATAGGTTAATGCACGTCAACCTTACCACTCCATGCACATGCATGTGAACGCAGCCAATTTTGTCAGTCGTAGAGCATACTTACTTCGCACCGACTTTAAATCGTATCTCGGTGGATGGGTAATGAATTCCTTTCGTAAATGACTAACCTACTGGCTGATTCATCACACAAGCTCTCACACTTTCATTTGTCGGTTCTGTAAATAGCCTTTTTATTTGCGAAGTCCTTCCTATTGCAACGGACTTTCTAGCTCATTCGCAGGCACATTTCTGCCACTAAAAATTGTGCAGGGGTATTACTTATGTGCTATCAAATTGGTAGCCACTCATTTTGAAGCGGCAGCTATGCTCTAAATGTTCATGATGTTTATCTCAAATCATCATCGCCATACGCACAAACATTAAGAAACGGGTGCCCGACTAGCCAAAGGGGGCGTACCAACATCCCTCTCATTAGATCGGGTAAGGATGTCACTGTACTACTTCTACCGATCGACCAATCGCAGACAGAGTTTATTGGGATGTAGACTGCCCTATGGTAATAGAGAGAAGAGGCGACTGTGCAAGGTTTCAGTCGCCAACTTTTAGCCAGTTTACGAAGTACNTGCGCTTTTGACAAATAGTTTTATCAAAAACGAATTTTAGCGTTGCAAAGGTCCCTAAGGAAGCGCTTTTCAGGCTGTCAAGCATGGTCAAAAACACCAACTTAGCATGTTGTGAACACAAAGGGTATGAAAAACATGCAGGCATCTAGGTGTTTGCAAGGGCACAAATGATGGCCTTCAATGCAGTCACTGTGTTCTCCATCATTACTTGCGGTCTCTTATCATCTATGTTTACCCTTTCGTGAAGTTTAGTACTGAATTAGCTTTCGGCTTGATCTTAACCGACCAGTGTGAGGCACATTGCTAAGCCCTCATTTCGAAGACTCGGGTGTGCTCCATTCTGTGATAGTCATCAGCTTAGTGATCAGAAAGGCTAACTCCAAATCTTTTATGAGNAAATATTGAATTATGTCCTTATTTCTTGCATGAAGGTAGTGCATTAATCCCTCGTTGGTGTCGCAATAAGCTTAACTAACATGGAAGAACACACTGCCCACGATTGCGTAGAAGGTAGGGAGACTATTAACATGGGCCGATGGTCATGCTACGACTTGAAAGCCTAGCCTCACAAACTGGCTTGGTCATGCAATTAAGCGCACAATAAAAAGGAGCGATGAGTTGCAACACAGGAACTTTATTCCATCAAACTATAGTCATTTTCGAAGTGAATCCTAGAGGAGGTGGTCTATGCAACAATTAGGTCAGTCTAGAGGTACGCGATAGGAAATGCAATTATTGCCTCCCTCAAGGCTAAGCTGGATCTATTTACGCCAGATTTGGAAGTGGCCTATCTTCTCTAATGCTGCTACCCAAAGATTCTTTTATACCATGCATAATTTTACTCATTTATTTGCCTATCATTTTCGAGTAGTTTGCTGGATTTTGATGTTGCTGTTGCGATTTGCTGTGTGCTTCAACCTTTAGCGCATTGTCCCTACTAACACTGGTAAAGATGCACTGACGCCACCAATGAGATTGCTTCCAAAGCCTAAAGCGAAGAATTGCAGGCTACAATGCTTACGACAAATGGAGGCATCAGTGCTACCACGCATGCATTGTTTCCATTCCTCGGTGTTGAGCGAGTGGAACGAAATCAACATGCCCTCTGCGCTTCCACTATATATGACTGCTAAGTTTTAAAGGTCCAATCACGCAGTAAGTTGAAGAGACGTCCGGAGACGGCCCTAAATGAGTCGCCACAATGTGGGATTGGTAATGCATGAGCTTTCTTCATCGTACACCCCGGATCTGGCTCCTCTCGGCTGGTCGACCAATGGAGTCTTTTACCTACCACTTCCCCCTAGTTTGTCCAACCGTTGCAATAGGTAAGACATTAGCCCTTCCTACCAAGGCCACAGATGAAATGGCTCAAGCTCGACGTTATGATTGCGCTTATAGCTTGGATCCTAGCACAATGCTCATTTTGCGAAATGCTAAACAGCACCAAATTGGGTGAAGCTCTGGTCGAACCTCAGGGATGTACTCATTGCATCAGCCTTGTCCTCAAAATGCAAAATACGATTTAGTGCAAATCGTCTTCCCATAAGCTGTTAGCCAACACCCGTTACCAAGATTGTGCTGTGTGTTCATATTAAGTAAAATGCAGCGACGTAAAGTGTGGGGTGAAATGGGAGAAAAATAGCTCAGAGCTGAATAGAATGGGCTTGTAGGAAGTGTCTGACCGGTTGGCTAAGAAAGATGAGCGGAGAGGTGTGAGAGGGGAGGTTGGTAACATAGATGCGACATGGATGCCAAGTGTACAGAGCATGCTAATATGGGCCCACTATGCGTGGGTCACGAATATATAGGAGCCCGTATCATTTAGTCTTTGCGAATGAGGATTTTGCTTCCCAACCGTTTTTATTGACGATGTAACACTGGTCTTGATCATCTGACATGGAACAGTGTTGAACCGGGCTGGCAGATAATAGCACATGCACACGAACCGCTGGTGAGTTCGTGGTGCTTCAGTGTCGTAAGTAGGTGTTTTGTAGGTGTTATGGAACAAACCATTTGACCGCCTGAACACCTGCAGACAGCCATCCCTTCCGGGTCTATAAATAGTGGTCAACCACAAGAATGAACAAGTAGGATGTTGTGACAAGTTTGTGCAAGCTGTCATGACACTGGTGTTGATACAGACCATAGACTTAGTACAGATCCCTGCTATCCCTAAATTTGCCGAAAAAGGGTTCTTCTAGGCAGTGTGTGTGATCCTTTTAGAGATAGTTGGCACAATTAGCTGTTGTTAGTGACTCTTCATTTGTGACTCATCACAGATTCAGGCAATTACACCAGCTACAGCTTCACCTTAAGTGAGACAGTGGCCACATGGCGAAAAAGAGAACAACCAATCTATAAGGATGTGTTCCTTAGAATTTGCAGTTATCTTGAAGCCTGGATTCTATTTACGCAGCAGCATTCTTGGGCTACCAACGGAAGTTGAGTTTTACACCATCAGCCTCCTTCGGGCAGTTGGGCTTGGCAGCACTATTTGCGTTCTGTTAAAGATTGAGTTGGCGACCGCAAAGATTGCAGTAACGTTGCAGCAGACTGATCAAAGCGCAAGTTAGCTTTTGAAGAGTAGTTAAATGATCATGGTCGGTAAGCCCATACTGGTGCTTTTGAAGAGGCGCACCATTGTGCGAACTTAACACGGCACCAAACACTTCACTGCACCAACATTACGACTTGCCTTCAGGCTGTCTACGATCACTGTGAAGGTCGAGATGAAATCGTGGTCTGATGCATCATTCCAAATATCGCCGATTGGATGTCGGTGAATCAAATAAACTTTGCGCCTCTACCATTAAAACTGCCAAATATTTTTTGTCAGTGAAAACAAAAAAGTTATTCTACGGCATTTCGCATGTGGCACTTGGCAAATATTCGTGGCTGCATGCTTTACACTGCGATTTCTTCGCGGATCAGATCCGAAAAGAAATATTCCTAATGATGCACATGGCACAGGAGTTGACATGGGTGCCTGAAGTGGTGGTCGAGCTTTTATGCATCCTTGCCTTATCTTTCGATGTGATAATCAGACTCCTATGTGCTCTTGGGAACTTAAGTGGATGTCAAAATGAAAAGGAACGGTGTAAGCACATTTAATGTCCGTGCCTGCTCAAGAAATTACAAAAGTTAGGTCTTATCTCAAAATGACAGAGAAGAACTGATTTTGTGAAACAGAAGGATTTTTATATCCTTCAAGACTGGTCGCATTCACGGAATTCGATTGACCATTTGCTTCTAGTCCAAAGGGTCCACATCCGATACATCGGAATATATTGTCTCCATAACCTCTCCATTCTAAGCACTCGAGAAACCAAGTTCGTTGTGCCAGTGCTTGATAGATATCGTTAACTCTAGCAACAATACGCTTTGCTTAGTCTTTTGATGGTTCTGCAGACGAACCGTCAATGCAATGCCGGCAAGACTGGTCCGTGATGTGTCAAGCGTATGTCACCGCAATAATATTTACCAATCAGGCGGCAGTCATTCAATGACTATCTTTACTGCTGATTGGTCCAATTTAATGCCACTGAGGTTCGGTTAATGCGACAGAGTTATAAAAGCTTTATTGTGGGATAGTTAAACTAATCACCAATACCACCTGACGGGCATTAAAGCCTCAAAGAACAAGATATATTTCTCTTTTCCAGGACCACTGCAGATATCATGCCGAAATCCACAACTCTTTTCATTTAGTAGGCATCGTATTCCTACCCAATGGAACACCGTCTTCCATGCTAGCAGACCTACCTGGCACTGACATTGATGTTGCTTAATTTAAGGGCTGTCCAGAAGACAGATAACTGTCATTTGTGTTGACGAGCATCACCCTCTAGCATCTGCTATTTTGCTTCGGCAAAAGAACTCACACGCACTCACCAGTGGTCATTAGACAAAAGCTACAGCAAGCCTTTACATGCAACGTCGAAAATTAAAAGGGGACCACGAAAATTGTGCTGGAACAGAACAAGTCAAGTAAACCATGTTGCAACCACAAATTTAGGGCTTCGAAATTAACAAACGTGCGAGTGAATGTCTTGGTGTCAGACCTCGCTGCAGCTCAGAATAACTTTGCGTCAAAATCTGTCAATGGTTCTTTCAAAAATCGCTCGAACGTGGTATTGTTGTGTATGATGCTCTCGCCCCTAATAACCACATACGGATGCCCAATTTGACTAAGAGGGTTCATGCACAAGCTTTATGAAAGGTTGAGTCGTATAATGGGTCTAAGGATCTTCTGTATATGAATTGCTTAGTGATGGAAAAATAGGAGAAGAGGAAAAGTAGGGGAGACGACACAGCTCGAATCCGCCATCGTCCGTATCAACTTGGGTCGCGCAAGATTGTTTAAGTAATTCTGTGCATTCGTTCAACTCGCCTGGTGTGTCATCCTTGGGCCAACAGTAAATGTTGCCAAACATGGGTCCAGGCCTGAGATACGTCAACAACAGAGAGACTGTTGTAAAGCATTCGCCGCCACTCAAATGGAAGACAAGCGTTAAAATGCAAGCCTATACAACGACTACATTTGCCATGNCAGACCTTTACAACGACTACATTTGCAATGCCATCTTGGCTACGTCTTAAGAAGCAGCTACTTAGGAGGAGGCAGTAGCACCTCCGCTGCCACAGTATTAGAAAGTTCTACTTGAGCGTGCAATGTCCGGAGCGATGCGCAGATCGCAATTATTAACTTTTACCTCAATCTACCCCTCTAATGTCACCATCTACTCACTCACTCCATCACTCAATCATCTGTTTTTGCATTTGTTCGCTTTCTGCTCCTCCACAAGCTATCACTTCGTTAATGATGCTGCTTGCGCCTTAAATTGTTGTGAGTCGCATCGCAATGAGGCACAATGGGCTCGACTTGAGGGAATTGGATATTTTAGGATGCAGCGGTGCGTCCCTACCTGCCAAGGTAGAATGCTCCATACGACAAAGTGTTGAGTCCATCCACTAAGTGTCTCACATTTTGGACTCTGCCGCAGACATTGATGACAACATGAAGGCACCTACAAAGTTTGACTTTTGCAAGTGCTGAGAGCATCGCCCTAATAAGCATAGCAATTGCATTTATTAGGCCTGATTCTGAAGCATCGGTGCACTCGCATTTGGCGAATTTTAAACGAGTGCCTTAAGAAGACGATCGCATGTTTTGAGCCAACGCTTAGTGTGACTCTCTCACTGTCTGCAGTGTCTCCCTTGTCGAGTCCTGTCAAACGTTTTGAGCATTGTGTCGGCGGCCACACTACTCAAGGCTGCAGCGTTCAACGCATATTAAAAGTGTCGAGTAATAAGTTAACATCATTTTGAAAGGCAATCCAGTAAAAGGTGCACTTTAAAACCTGAAATGCGCGCAAGCTTTTGTGTCAAATTGCAATGCGCGTTACAAACTTTATGCTGGGGATAGACAATTGCGAGATCTTCAGTCGTATCATTTTGCTACTAAAGACCAACGCAGACTAAACTACGAAAATGTGATTACGCAGAAACTGTTTGATAGAAGAATCCCATTCGCTTGGCAAAACAGTTTCTTTTGTTGCATAGGGTTTACCACGTTGTCAAGCTCATTTTCCATAGATGCACCTCTTTCTTTAACTGCTACATGCAATGGTATTCGCAGTGTACACGGGTTATCTGCATGCTGCAAATGTGCTGTCCGATATTTTGTGGTGGCAGTCTTCAGTCATGTCAAATTATCGTTTCGCACAAACGTTTTCACGATTAGTAGAAAAGGCCTAAGCATCGGCAGCCCTTTATCCTATTATTATAGTTGCTTTGCTTACCACATTGCACCCGACGAAACGCAGCAAGTAATTTAAACTTCTAAAGGCCCGAGTATAAGCGTGTCGCTGCAGACTCCGCATTCTTGATTCAATTCTACTCATATGGTGCAAAATAGTGCAGAGCGATGTCTCGGGTGGCCAGGCAAGTAACGTTTGCCTTCACTTTATCCTTTGCTTACTTTTACATGCGTCTTACTTAAAGAACAGTGAGCAGTGGATCAGCACTTCTCTAACGGACCAGCACTTCTCTGACGGCCAGGAGATAAATTGGTTGCAGTTGTGACGACTCGCACGAGGAGTCAACCCCGTGCTTGCGCATGCATATTCGTCGAGCAAACAGGCATGCATATGCGCTCCAACGGGTTCTTCATTGTTCTATTTATGCAAGAACAAGCTGCTCTGTTCTGGTTCGTGGTGCTTCTCATTAACTCCACATCATTACAAAGTGATTAAACCTGCTAAACCCTTACAACTTGCATTAAGTCTTCTAGATAGTTTGGTCATCCGCGTGGTTCCCCTAATGACGACGCATTTGCCATTCCCTTCTCCTCATGAGTGAAAATGCGCCACTGCCAACATGTCGCATCTAGAAGCTAAGTGGAATTCTCCTAAAGTTGCATTCGAGTGTAACAGCATTTCTCACTGCGATTCGTGCTATCCTGTGACAGCGCATGAACGTAACCGCTGCTAGGCAGGCTGAGGACACTCGCCCGGTTTCAGGCCTCAAACTCAAGCATTGACTCTCCTTCCACAACTATCTTTTGTTATCACAGCTCACTCCTCGTGATATACATTGACCAACAGCATTTAATACGTCGATTCGCATTACGTTGTATTTTGCAGCTTGAAAAATAAAGCTGACAAAATATGAGGCGGTTGTCGAGGTTAGGATATGGTATCACCAAACTTGATGCTATTTAGCACCTTGTAAAAGAGCATTGCACTGCGGTTCAATCTATAAGCAAAACCCAAATGTAAATCTTGAGCCATTTCAATTGTGGACATGTTAAGATTGGTTGAAATCTTCCCCAGAGCAATGGCTACACATTCGTACGTGCAATTAGGCTCGATGAGCGAGTGAGTGAGTCCATCGGTCGACCAACCAGACGAGTCAGAAGCGATGTGCACAATGAAGAAGGCACATACAGTAACAAACCTACTCTGCGGCGGCTTAGTTTGGGCTGTTTGCAGCCACCTCTTGGATTGTCTACGTGATAAGAGCTTCAAAACTTCGTATTGGTATGTAGTGGCGGCGCTGAAGACATATTTCTTGCTGGAAATATAATCCCTATATTTTGCTTAGCACAGGTGAATGAGAACTATGCATGCGTATTAAACAGAATCCTCAAATTTTCTTACGCATTTTAGACTGTGAATTTACGCTTTAGTCTTTGGAAGCAATCTCATTGGTGCTATTGGTGCCAGTTTGCTCATGGATCCTCAACAGAATGTGCTAAATAATGCAGTAGGTAGCTAGCTTACGAACTCCATAAACAGAAAATCAGTAGAAGTAGGCTATTGACCTTAACACGTGGGCTTGGAAGGCCGTCATTTCTGAGCTGATTAGATTCTGCCGTGGTAGGGGTAAAGACACCTTTCCTGTCCTAATTTTGGATGCTTCTCCTCACTGTGCATCCTTGTGCATTGAAACCAAGGAATATTTTGAGAGGCAAGGAAATGGAACGGATTTACACTCCATGAGCGAGACTGGCTCACAAGATCACCTCTTAGGAGGTTACCAACGATGTTTGCTCACTACATCTCAAAGGAAATGAGGAAGGAGTGTAAGGCATCAGAAAATATGGCTATGCCAAACAAGGATGCTTCAAGGCTGAGCATAATGTTCTTTTGTAATTTTGATAGCTCAGAGGAAGAATCAGAACATCAAACAGCAACCCTAGATGCCCCAATTGAAAGTTCTAGCAAGGAAACGGAAGACACAGCAGTGCTGCTCGAAGCACTTATTATCTACCCAGAAGACGAGATGAGGTTCTTTGCAAGGATGGAGGTAACCGCAGAATTTGTTATTCATTGCATACCTCCAAACAAATCGCTCATTTGTTTTACTCATGTTTTTACGTATTTACACTAGAAGATGCTCAAGAATAATGATTCCCGGCTAGACTGCGTCCTTTATGAGGATGCCACCGAGAATCCCTACGTGGCTGATCGAGAGGCACAGCTAACATACCGCATGGCTCTCTTCTATACGCATCTGTGTCATAAAGCCATGCGAACCTAATACCCATTAAGCCCATCTCATATTTAGAGAATAGTGCATTGAGCATTTACTGCTCCCTTATTATCCCTAAAGAAAAATTTATTATTATTGTTGTACAATTCGTTTAATCCCTCATATTGCTCTTCTGCGGAAGGTGAAAATGCTGGCAGTAAATATAAATGTACCGCGTGTAGTAAAGAGTACAGCCACTTGAAGATAATGCATCGACACCTCCTGCGACACAGTATTTGCAAGTTCTACTACTGTGTGCTTTGCCTCGAGGGCTTCAGCACACTTGCGGAAACGGCATGTCACACAATGGCACACCTAGATAAGGTTTGACTGCATGCAGTGCTCTTTGCCCTTTCGGAAAGCAATAGAAACACACTTCATACGTCCTTTCACACTAAAGATGAAGTTGAACTGCCAGCAACAAGTCAGCAAGTACTGGAAAAGTCCGAAAGTCCTGAGAGTCTGGACCTTTCCCATTCCTATGTGCATGAAGAGCAGCAGAAGTTTTCTACTGAAGAAGAGCACAACAAAGATTACCACTGCACTTTCTGTGGCTTTACTTTTGACCGCTTGGATGTAGTGTTATTCCACACAGAACAGGAGCACCCCACAGAATGAGACGTCATTAACCGCCTGAGCCTCCATCTTCTGCATGCTGCGTTCGATCCCAAAGGCTATCGCCTTAGTAACGCAGATAAGAAGGATAAGCCTCATCTTCCATTTCGAGTTGATACGAATCCTACCAGCAAATTTCAAATGGATGAATTTATCTTAATGCTGCTGTTTTTGACCAGAATTGTGAACCTAATTTGCTGCAGTATGAAGAGAGCAACCTTGCTATTTAATGATTTGCTTCTTAACATCCCAAAGTTCTCCTTCCAAAACTTGGTTAAATAAACAATTTTCTTTCCGGCTGTTGTGCTGCTGCATCGTGGTTGATAGATATCAGACATCGATTCCACTGCAGCAATGTTTTACAGCCTAAAAGCTTCACTGGACTTCTTAAATCTATTCACTCACTACAATTGAAAATCAATCCACGTTACATCTTTCTGCCTGTGTGTTTACTCTACCCAATTTTTGGCAAGATCCAAAACAACGCACTATGCTATTTTCTCTCATAACCTCAATGCCACGTCCCTGTTGCAATTGGAGCTGCATAGCAAGGCGTGACTTAGTTGTTTCCTTAGGTGAGCGAATCTTTCGGTTTCAACACGCTGTGCTGTGCATTGCTGTTGTAGGTCTGGAATCTTGCTACCCTCATCAGAAATGACAGAGCTGACGTTATGGTGGACTTGAATTCCAGCATCGGTGACCAAATCAAGTCATTTCTTTATCTCAGGTTAACCCTACGGCTCTCTCCTACCTGTTGCCTAACTTTGCTGCATGCATGCATAAAATTGAACCGGAAGTTCATGCTCATACCTACCACGTACTCAAAAAGCGTGTTTATTCAGGCAATCTAAACTGAATTAAAGCTAATTTAAATTTAAACTACAGAAAGAGATCACTGTTGCTAGCCATAATTTGGGTCAGACGAAAATGGAAACCAGTTTTGCAGTTGCAATTTGGCCATTTCTACCCGCTTTCACACTAAGCAAGGACAATGGGGCAAGTCATCCCCACAAAAGCACCTCAGATGTAACCAGTGAAGTTCTTGTTTTCGCTTGCATACATGTGTAGAATAAAACGGTCAAGTAAGTTTGCCTCTGGATTGAGATTGGGCTGCCAAAAATCTACGAATAGAAGTTCAATTATTCATGCTGACAATGGGACGACGGAACCGATTCTTGAGGTTGGAATAGTTTTAAGACAGTCTTAGATGCTTACAAGTCAGTTGTTTACGAAGACTAAATAAGACGGGCTCCTCCATTCGTGACCCACGCATAGTTGATCCATATTAGCATGTTCTGTACACTCGGAATTCATGTCAAATCTATGTTACCAACCTCCCCTCTCACACCTCTCTGTACATCTTTCTTAGCCAACCCACAGAGTGATGGTTTATGGGGGCAAACCAGTCAGATAGTACCATGCGCATGATTTCACACCGAACATCTATGCCAACACAGCGCTGTCAACTGCTGGAAGTAGATCAGCGGACTTAAAACTTACAACTTACACTTTAAAATGATCAGTCCCTGCAGTCGCTTTGCTCTGTTGTCTGCAGCTTGCATGCATAGTTACTGTTTAACAACAGGACGCATGTCTTCTCAGCGATTTCCTGTAACAAGGCAGACATTTGCAAGAGACAAAACCGACTTGGCCAATTTATTGGCGAACTGCAGCACAAAATATGCGCCTAAGTAACTTGCACTTTTATCTGTCTATGCGTTGCATGTTAGTTACGCTTTTGTGCTAAGCGAAGTTTAATCGGCTTAACCGGGGTATTCTAGCGCAATCGCTCATCACGGTACGTCTTAGCGTGAATACAATCCAGTCCATCCATAACACAGGGGATGAGTGCCAACGGTTATGCTCAGATATCATGTGTCGTGTTCTACTGACCATTGGAGCGACCCATTTGTCCACAAAGCAAATATTCTACAAAGCAGTTTAGCTGCCCTCGTGGTCAGGATATTCTCGCACCTATGGTGCTGCTGGTACTGCACCAAAGAACAGGGATGCCCCTTCACAATGTAGAGGCCTCTGCAACTACGCGTCCCCATGTTGCGCACCAAGTCCGTCCTGTCTGCATGCATTACACCTGGCACCATTTTGTTTTCGTTTAAACAAGACTTGTTCGATTTGACTGCAAGTAGTTAATCCAAATGCATCAACTACACTTAGATTTGTTTTCATTTTGCATTTTGGATCAGGAGGAGTGGCTGGGTGAGACTTCGCATTTCAGGGTTTGCAAGTCACTTACGTATTCGGAAAGGTATCATTTCATGCCTACTCTATCCTGTTAAGCTATGAAATTTGCCTAGTTACTGGATTGATGGAGTCCAAGCACTGGTTACCCGGATCTCATTAATTTACTAGTACATTTACGGGGCGAGGCACTTTACTCATTTTCGGTCCCTTGGTTTCGGTAGACAGTAGAGAGCAAATCGCATTATTTTGGCTGAGCATTATTCTGGCGCTTCTGTACGTTTGTTTTACGTTGCAGTTCAGCGTTTGAAATAATGCCACCAGCAGTGTGTAGTCCTCCTCACAGTCGCCTACTTTCCTCCATCAGTAGCATTTGTTTTAAGTCCAAGGTGTTCGTTCTTAATATCATCAGATTGCTAACCCTCGTTCCGCCTATACACCTCTTATTGGTCATTACCAAAACCTGCTTTTGAGTGCCAGCATGCACTGGCTAACCACGCGAAATAATTCTGGTTTGTGTTGGCTTTGCTTCACAGCAGAAGGTCGATTTTGCCCGAGAGGACTAAGCCAAACGCAGTAGTCTTATAGGGGATCAGGCGCTCCCTAGTGAAAGTTTGCACAAAATGAAATCAAAAAGTGCTGTTTGAGCTGATTCAGCTAATCTCAGTGGAATGTGTCAGCAGGCGTTTCTGATGAACATGCTGACCTGCATGCTACGAGCCTTGCACGGTTCAAATGCACCAGCATCTTTTATAATGCCTGTCATAACACGTTTTCGTTCATGGCTTAGTACACCAAAGGAGACTCACTCTCTCTTAAAATGCACTTGTGATTTGGCTGCCACCATTATAGGAGGCAGTGCACCTTCCTCTTCGTTAGAACTTTATCGAGTCAAATAAGTTGTGCGATTATCGTGAGTCGAGCATTTGACTCAGGCTCCTCTTCATCCGCACTCGTCATGTATGTCCAATTTAACGCAGTGCACCAGATTGCAAAACAGTTTATGGAGGCGTTGATGCATACTGACACTTAAACAAATCCATGCACGTGCAGGCATAATTACAGGCACCTCTCCGTTACCACCACTCATCCGATATGTTAGACCCCAGTTCATCACTTGATGGGACACGTTAAGCAGTATCATTTTGCCCCTCCGCCTTCACTATCGCTACCGATTCTCATAATACATGCATAGTCCCGCTTACATCAACTGACCACGCTACCTATGACCTCGTTGTTGCCATCCACATTGCCACCCGCAATGGACGCGATGCATGCCGTAAAGATGATGCAGGTTGGTGTGGCTTCCATGTCTTGACTTTTCGTTTAATCCAAATGTAAACGTATTTAGGTTTTTTGTGAAGCAGACGCCATGATCCTACAACGGTGCTTTGAATTCTCACCACTAAACCTGTGATACACCATTACATATCAAAGTGTACTGCTGTGCACAATTCGCACTTAACTACCTTATCCAAAGAGCACTACATCAGTTGTTCTAGAATAATAAAACAGCAGCAAACTGCTCTTGGGTAAATGGT
>LWMK02000207.1:0-77946 GCA_001693075.2 Taenia saginata
AGCGCAAACTGATGTTGTTGGCTGATCGTGAATAGTCATTTATGGACCTGAATTTCACACTCTGGGAGTTGCTCGGTAAGTTTTGCTTCCTAGTGGCTAGGGACAAGTTCAAATTTGTAAACTGCTGCTTGCATAGAAGACTCTTATCGCCATTGCTGATCCCGCGCTTCAATGTTTGGAATGCTTTGGGTAAAGGAGATGCCCTCGTGAATAATGAGATTTATGCTTACAGAGGTGAGGTTTGCTTGCAACTTTAGAGCACGACTGACTCAACCACTTAATTGGAAAATTTGTGTGCTTGAAGCATTAAGGTTTTATCCAATTCGCATTAAGTTGGATCGAAGTAATATCTAAACAAGTAACGTCTTTAACGGCAACCATGGTGGGTAGTGCAGATAAGACAATCATCGAGTTGACTCTAACTAAATTCATCCCTTTTCCTCCTTTACACTTTCTTTCAAATTTTTCGGTCATTTAGCATGAACAGCAGAACAGAAGTAGGCACGCATAATCTGTATGATAATTTACTGCTTCACAGTGGTACAGTCACTGCCGGTGATGGCCTTTGACATATTTGTGGAAATTGGATGCCAAGCGTTAGACGGTCGCTTCTCCCTTACACTTCTAAAAGTAACCGCTACTTTTAAAAGAACGCATAATNAATTTTTAGCCTTTTCCGGTCATTTAGCATGAACGGCAGGACAGAAGTTGGCACGCATAAGCTGTATGATAATTTACTGCTTCACACTGGTACAGTCACTGCTGGTGATGGCCTTTGACATATTTGTGGAAATTGGATGCCAAGCGTTAGACGGTCGCTTCTCCTTTACACTTTAAAAGTAACTGCTACTTTTGAAAGAGCGTATAATGCTGCATTACATTCAAATGAAGCCTTTATAAATGCTAGCGCTGGTCTTTGAATTGCATCAAAGCAACATTCTGTTCAAAAAGTGCACAAGTGTACACCTCAGTTGCAGTCAGGTTTAGCGGAAATGCTAGTCTAATTGCGATGCTGAAGAGACAAGTGGAGGGTGACAGGACAAATTTAGAGCATTAACGTGTTTGTAAGGCAATTTTGCACCGCTGGCTTCAGTTAGAGCTACATGACAACGATGTGAAAATCTCTTACCCGCTGGATGGATGAGAGGGTTGGCAGTACAGTTGACGCAAACTAAAACAGCTGCATTTTAAATCTCCTAGCGACAGTTGCTAAAGCCAATGCTGATGGCGTACTTGATGTTATTACGTGGTGACATTGGTTTGCATGAGATGAGTAATGGTCGTCTCGATAACATCCCCAGATTATTTGCAGACTGTAACTTCGGTTTCCAACGTGTGGTAGTGTCCGTTACCTTTTACATCGTCAATGCTTAGTGCTTCTCTCAAATGCGCGTAAATGTATTTTAACCACCCATTTTAAACAAATGGGTAAGGCCGAAGACTTGAGGGAATGTAGAGACATTCAGTGCTGCCGCCGGAAAATCGGNTGTCCGTTACCTTTTACATCGTCAATGCTTAGTGCTTCTCTCAAATGCGCGTAAATGTATTTTAACCACCCATTTTAAACAAATGGGTAAGGCCGAAGGCTGTTTGTACTTACAGCTTGAGGGAATGTAGAGACATTCAGTGCTGCCGCCGGAAAATCGGCACCAGCCTGTGCGATTCGACACGCTTTACGGAATGATTACTTAGCATGTTGTGATTCCTTGAAAAGAAACTGTTGCCTTTTGACATTCCTCGACAAATAGATGGCTTTTATTTTAGTCCAAAGGAAGTCAGTAAGAACTTTTTGTGTGTGCAGTAATCCAGCTTTTACGTCCACAAAGGAGGCCATGCTAGGAACTTTAGCCTGACCTAAGTAAAGCATGCTAATATTTGCATAAATTGCTCTAGATATACTTGACGGTTTTCCCGTAAGCTAAGCAATGGTGCAACGGGAACTCTTGCCTCTTATTCTTGAGCTCGAATGCAAGAAATACAATTAATAAAATGAATCTATGATCTCCGCACTACTATGGACCTGGTTAACAACAAGTCCATGCAAATACTCGCAGTCTTTGTGAGGACTGAGAGGTGCCAATCTAGTTGCGTCATTTAAGCAGCCGTATTACCTCATTGAGTTGGCTTAGGTGGTGAATTTTCGCGTAGGAAGCAGTGAATTGGCAAAACATGTCAATGAATCCGTAATAAACTCTTTACTGAATTCGAACAAGTAGTGATGAATCGATTTCCCTCATGATGAGTCTACTAATGGTAGAGCGGATCAGAAATTTAGACCCATATTCATCAATCTCTCTCACGTGAGACTAATAATGCTGGGTTGATGGAGATTTTCATCTTTCGCTTTCATCGGTTTCGCTTGCATGGTTCTAGTTTTTGTTGTGTAAAAGGAGCAATTTAGACTTGCATTCATCCATTCGCTTGCATGAGTCTAGAGTCGGTGTTGTAAAATGCGATATTTAGATTCATTTCCATCTATTCTGCTCATAGTGTGTCGTCCTTGAAGATCTTGAAAGCTGTTGTCTAGGACATGCCTATTATGCAATTATTTATCACCTCATTGCATCTGTAATGCTAAACTGTTATTATATACGTGTGCATTATAAGCCTCAGTGATTCTAACCAATGGGATGAGCAAAAATTATCGTATAAGGTTGTATAAGAGAAGGTAAAATAAGAGGCAGGCGTGGATAATATTACACATGAGAATAAGTATAACCATTTGTCAGAGGTAGCACTGACCTTAAGCCAGTTCATTTGACCACTGATAGTTCTGGTATCAAACGTCAAGAGTTCGGACGCAGTGAGGCCTCTGTTGGGCTGAAAACCTATTCGTTCAATATCAAAGTTTATTTTAATGAAACGCATGGTGCTGGGGAGAGGAATAACATTTAATTTATACTCATTCCACATTCGTGTTGCTTTAACTGGTTTGTCCACTGAATCTTGTGTTTATGATTCCCTCATCCTTCGGTATTGCGGGAGTCATTTGTTGGAGGCGTTCAAAGGCAGGCCATGGCTCGCTGGCATATCAGAGGAGGAGGGTGAACATCCTGAAAGCCCACCATGAACCTGAAATTCAGCCCAGTCAGGTCTTCCTTATCTAGCATGCATACTTTCAGGACTCAAAGAAACAAAGCATACATTAGGATGTCGGCAATGCTCGTTATTCCATAGCTTATTACTGAGGTGCTATATCCTGTACACTCCAAAGTAACTAATGATTGGGGAACAGTTTTGTGTCAGGGCAGCTCTAAAGCATTGAGCCTTGCAAATGCTCTATTAAAGCTGATCAGTTGACAGCTGAGTTTGGTATTCAGGTCAACTGCCTCATGCCACACGACCCAAGTATTCACAATCGCTTGTCTGCCAACTTGAGGCAAATAAGGAATTGCATCAGATGTTACCAACGCATTCATCCACTTTGCATCCATACATCCCACTTTGCTTCTCAATTGTAGTCGCTGTGCTCAGGCCCACTTTATAGTTTCGGTTCGAGTGCACTTTAACAGGAGTCACGAAGGAATGAAAATATCGCTCCATTGTCGATATGGGTTCATACAACGAATTTTTAACCATACCAACAACTGACCGTCCTCTCTTCAACTCCGTTCGTCGTCTATGATGCTGCTCTGCCCCTTCACCCACCTATCCCTTATTTATTTTTAGCATGCCAAGAAAGGCATAATCTGGTATTGCTATCATGGGATCCCGAAAATGAATTTCGTCCTGCTGAATAGAGATGAAAGGTCATTATATTCAGCCTGTTTGTAGGGTCCAAGTGCTTGCAAATGCTGGCCCTCATTGAAAGTAAAACATAACAAAAGGCCTCTACAGCTTAAAAATTCTGACCATTTTCCTAAAATTTAACGCGTGTTTCTTGGTGAATCGGGTCATAAACAAAAGATATTTACCACATAATTAAGTAAATCAAATGAACCCTTACGCGCCTATAAGCTGAATTAATGCTGACAACCTCTAAGGTGCACGCAAATCCCAATTTACAAAGTAGCCTTACTAGCTGCAAAAATCTCTTTGCTCCATTACGTCCTACTTCCGTTTCCCTTAGATTAGAAACCCTAGGTCGTAGCATCAGTCAGGAGCTCCAAGGGACATTCACAGTCAAAGATATAAACTCATTTTGCAAAACAATACAAAGGATATAGCAGAATTTGGTAAAACTACCTCTAAATGATGAAGTTTTAGCATACCATAAGGCCTCAATCTCCTAAGCACCCACTGGCATCGAGGGCGTTGGTGCAAGCAATTCTTTAAAAGCTGTAATAGCGACAGAGCCAAGTGGACGAGGGGAAGATGCTAGACGACTCAGGCAAAACAAGTATTTGAGTTTAGCCAGTACTACGTCACTAGAAGCAGATTTTACAAAGTCTGCTGCCCTAGCGATCATACCATTCGAATTGCTCCCCACAAAGTTGTTGGCGGGCGATGGGGTATGTGTTGCCCTCACAGTTCATGCAACACTTACTATGCACTTAGCTTGTTGTCCACTTTTCTTACAAAGCATTCTGCTAGTAAAGTGTTAGTATAGCCATTTTATTAGTCGTTGCTCTTAGGTATGACGTGGGCATTGTAAGCAGACCGATGCCAATGCCAAAATAATTGTGCACATATTATTCTTTTCAAAACACCCAAGGCAATAGCTTTCAGTTGTCAATAAATTATTAATCTTCCCCATGGTTATCACGATAATTGCATAAGGAGGTTGGCCATTTCGCGACTGTTACCTGCGTGGACAAAGCTGATGGACTGCAACCTTCAAATCCTAGTGCTATGACAGGAACCAACCCACGTGACAGGCAGGTCAACGCATGCGCGCACAAGAGCTAGTTACTCTTATCCTTCCAATCGTTTGCCTTTTGCCATCGGCGAATGTAGAAAGACTTGCTGCACTTTACAAATATAATGAGACTAGATAAAATGACCAAAACAATACTTTCAAAGAAATTTTACCCACCTCATTGGGCCTTTCCACCACTTTTGTTTTGGTCAGTGATGGCAATATAGGATGGGATCGGTTTAGTTTATTGAGACCGCTTGAATGAAAAGCTAGATCCCAGTTGATCCAATTTTGCTTTCTTGATGACAATGCATAACTTTCAAATTTGCTTTAAGAATCAGTAAGTTGGATTGATGCAGATGCTGCAAGTAACGCTTTCTCTAGAAATTGCAACCTCCACAGGACTTTCTTGTCAATAGACATCTGTTCCTATTGCGTTAGTCTTTATTTATTGTAAAAGATAATAGTGCGTGAATTAGGGAAATCAGAATCGTTAACAGTGGAACTATGTGACTGTCCCATGCTTCGGTGAAGGCACATAATTGGCCCAAGCTGAACCAATGCACATTTGTTCCATTAAGAGAAGTTTTTAACCTTTAAATAGAAAACTGACAGTGAATTATTGAATTATCCCAGAGAGGAGAAGTATTCATTTGCCAAGAATACCATATGGCTTTGAGGTAATTAGTAATGCGATTCAACTTATTACATTGTCGTCAACGCCCAGCGTGATAAATATTCGTGGTGGAGCATATTTGAAAAGGACATTTTTGCCCTGGGCAAACAAACTAGCTGACCCGTGTCTTGTCAAAAGACGCACACTGCCAGAAGCAGTCGTCAACGCCCAGCGTGATAAATATTCGTGGTGGAGCATATTTGAAAAGGACATTTTTGCCCTGGGCAAACAAACTAGCTGACCCGTGTCTTGTCAAAAGACGCACACTGCCAGAAGCTAGAGTGAGCACTACGAGGCATGGTGATCAGGGTTATCTCTGCTTCCAGTGCACCTTACCTCCTAGAAACTTCTGATTAATACTTCAGCTATTTAAGTTGTCCACCACATCCACAAGGTACGCAACACTTACATTGTTTTATTTCTTCACAAGGTAAAAATTTATTAAGTGTGAACAAATTTAGCAGAAAATAGATGTTCTATTTTCAGGTAAGTGGTCGGAAACATAAACCACGGAGATCTATCACAACAATGTGGCACAATTGAAGATTGCATTTGGTGTGTTTCCTATCCATCCAAACTGTACAACTCATAGCATAAACAAACAAATACTAAAGCAGCACTTAATTCAGGAAGAGGTACGGCAGGGGACAGTGAGGTCTTATCAGAGCTTGCATCACTGTATGAACCCACATCGTAGCCGAAGCAATATTTTACTCCTCTCGAGACTTCTGTTGAATGATGCTCGAAGCAAGACCACGAATTTAGCCCAGTACAGTGGCTAGCAATGGGAATGGACGGAAGAGTTGAACGAAGCAGCTGAATTCGATGCATGCGAATATGCTAGCAGCCTCTGACGCGAATCGCAGATTGCCTCGAGACATTGACAAATAATTGCTAATACTTGAGCCAAGCGAAAGTTGAGACTTGCTTCCAGGATCACAGAACTTTTAAAGAAGTGGATAAAAATATGAAGGCGGAAGCAATCCTGAATTTTGTAATATCATTCAGGCAAATTAGCTGATGGTAAAATTGGATTCGGTTTGAACAGATGAAAATTGTCTCTCAAGATAGAACGCACAAATTCAAGCAGGAGGGATTGGGCACGGATAAAGTAAGATTCTTTAAAATTTATTTTTCGTAAGAAAACTGCCAAAACTGGATCGACCGACCATGGCGATAATGTTTTCGCCATGCATCTCGGATAGCAGGGCAAATCGCAGAGCATGTTACTAAAGGAACAGAGTCCTGCATAAGAACGTTGTTGACATCCTGCGATACCAAACTGCATCACAACGGAGATATCGTCCACCTTCATTAGGATTCTGACACACCTCCTGCTATTTCAAATGAAGCATATCAGAATGGAGAGCAACTGGTGCACTATGGCCCAAACAGCAGATGTTTACTTTCATTTGGTATAAGTATTCTCAACTACTTGTCAATATCTCGAGGCGGTGACTCGCGTCAGAATCTGCTAACCCATTCTTCCCTATCGAATTCAGCTTCTAGATTCTCTCTCTCACCCTCTCTTACAGCTATTTACTGTGCTTGGGCCAATTTTATAGTCTTGGTTCAAGTACACTTCAACAGAGTTCACGAGAGCAGTGAAAGTATCGTCCCAGCAACGATGTGGGTTCATGCAGTGAAGTCAGCTATGCCAGCACCTAATTGTACTCCCTCACCTTATGTGACGAGACGTACAATCTGGTGACTTACCATTGGGACTTACAAGCAGAAATCGTCTTGCTTAATGGAAGTGGAAAGACATCCCACTTGAGAACCCCACGTGTGTGTGAATGAACGGGATATGTCAAGTTGGCACATTTGAAAGTACAGTAAAACGAGTGATCCTCAAGCTTTATAACTTTGACACTTTTCTCTTAGATTGAATGCTTTTTCCCAAAATGGGGCACACGCAAACTGCTTTTACCCCAATAATGAATGAAACAAGAGCACTCTTGCTTGCCTATTGGCTGAGCTAAAGCTGACAGCCCCATTTGCCAGCAAAACCCAAGTAGCAACGAAATCACTTTTCACTTTTTCACCTTCCATCAATTTACCCTAGATTGGAAGGTCTGAGTCATAGTGTCAATCAGAAGACCTAGTACCAGATTTTGCTCTCTAATTTAGTCAGAAGAGGTGTGCACGAACTAGTGGCAACCCAATCACCGTGCCTCGTAATGCTCACTCCAACTTCTGGTGGAATACGCCTTTCAATAAGACTCGAAACATTTCACTCACTTCCACCCAAAACCCATTGCCCACGGCTTACTTTGCAAAAGAACGAGCATCCTATAACTCTAACCTCGAATAAACGCATAATGACGGATAGTCCTTCTGCTGCGTTTAAGACGAATGCACATGATTTTATCTAACCAGGCTAAAGTGAGTATCGGCGTGGTGCTCAGGAGGGTGTTCAACAGTCAACCATGCGAATGGAAAAATTTGAGAGCTCGAAAATGAACATTTTCTGCAATGGTGGTAATTTTAGCACCACTAGCACTGATTGGAGTAAGTGTTACGACAAAACGATTTCATAATTATCTCTAAATACTGCTTTCAAATCAGTTCTTGAGGGCCTTTCTGGTTATTTTGCAAATCCTTAGCCAACGTTAGGCGCGAAGTGAAAGAAATCCGCAGGGCTAATGACATTAGTTTGCTTACCCATTCTTTCAGTGGTCAGGTTGTTTTGTACTAAGGTGATTAGACCTACTATTTCTCTGGTCAAGAGGTCGGAGTGTGTCTGCTGAAATCCAATTCTAGTAAACCCACTTTACGTGCAAGAAAATAATTATTAGTGTAGACTGATGGAACCTTCGTCTCATTCTTTGCAGCAGTGGCCATCGGATGCATATTCGTCTATTGAAAAATTCATGAGATTGCTTAAGTATACACTACTTTGCCAGAATAATAACTGAACCGGGCATTCATTGAGACAGTGTCCTATCACAACAAAGAGGATGGTAAAAAGTGAACCGATTTACACGGCAATCTGGTCGTCTCTCTAGCTATATTGACTCGTAACTACGTCATTTCGAATGGTTTGATGCTGAAATGCGAAGGCTGTGTAGTTTCGCTGCCGGAAGGCGTGGATTCAGTTTCACTGGGCTGATTTTTTGGCGTGGACTGAAATTCCTGCATTTGGACTGGATCTTCTGGAACGCATTGTAAATGTTTAGGGCTCTCTATTCCATCGCTTTTTTAAAAGCCTTTTTTGAATCAACTATTGTGGAGCATGCTGTGTCAAATATGCCGGTTGCCCACCAACTTATTTTTCCCTATTCAGCTATTTGTTTCGAATAGACTTTCTCGCTGCTTGCATGGCGCTTTGAATTATTCGTTTTTCCCGGGAAAGATGTGTTTTGAATTATTTTCGAGTTTACAAGGTGAGACTGAGAAATACACTGACTCCAATGCTGGCATTCAGGCTGTCTCTGAGGCGAATGGGACGAAATTCGGGATTTGGGGCAGCCTTAACGGAGCGCTGTGTGGTGCCTCTTCAAACTTTTTTCTTATCGGTTTCCTATCCACTTACTCATCATACGAAGTGCTCACCTATGCCGCATCTATCCTGCTGTGCTTCACTGTCCCTTCACTTTTTGTTTATTTATGCCTTAATTACGGATTCAGCCGTCGCCCTAACAGTTGCTCTTTTGTGTATTCGGTAACGCACCGATCTTTCTGACCCATTCATTTGGCGGATTGTGTTTTAAATGTTCTGCTAGAAGTATTGGACCAGTCGTTAACTGATTTGCGATTAAGGCTTATCAGTCTTCAGGCGCAGTGCTTTCATCGGTCAAGCAAGTTGTTGAGGCTTGAAGTCGCTGATGGTTTTGAGACTGAAAGGCGGTAGTGCGCTCTTAGTTTGGGCAATTGCTATGAGTTCGGTTGCCTTTCATCCCATTCCCTAGTCCTCTAGAACTACAATTGTGTTTGTCTTACCAGCTCACCTCGCCCTTTGAAACCACTAAATGCAGCCTATCAGCGAAGCTAAGAACCACCAGAAAGTCCTGTGCGGCTTCTGAGTAAGCTCGGAGGTCCATTTCAGTGAGGGGACTAGGATGAGTGTGCTTTGGGCTAAAAGGGTCGAAGATCAGTGGCGGATTGCGTCCAGTATACCCATTCTTCTACCTTCCTGAGGGTCGGACAAAGTAGTGATGGGAGAGGTGGCGTTGATGTACTCAGGTCTCCCCGGATTGGCCGGCTCAAAGTCTTTGACCTGTAAGGTGGACCGCTTTTCCTGTCCTTTGGATCCCTTTTTCTCGCTCCTCATTTGCGTCAATTTCTCTATAGGTAGGGCTGATCTTGCCTGAGACTGAAGGTTCACTGAGAAGTGGTTGGATTTCCTCCCTCATCTGCATCCCTCTTGTGGTGTCACCTTGCCTCTAGCATAACCTCCTTATCTTTCCATGTTCTCGGGGCATTTTAGGCTCATAATTAGTGTGCGCTCAGCGCGATCGACGGAAGGTGGAATCTCAATTGAAAGGCAGGTCTCCAGATCCGTTCTTCATCATTTCTCGCCTCCCACTTGCAAATTGCCGTGCATCGATCATCCGCTACTTGTTTTGCAGGGCTCGAGTCTCGCGTTTCCCGAGAAAAAAAGCATCATTGGGGCTTACCATTGATCACGTAATAATACTTGCCCCTAACAAAATTCATCAAAGTCAAGTTCACCTCGTTTGTGCTTCAGTTTTAAAGGGTTATTCAAGGTCCTGATGTTGTGTTCTCGCGGTTCGACAGAAATAATCACATAACCCTACTTTCGATATCTTGAGATCATCTGTTTGTTAACTCCAACCCTCCTTTTGTAGTCGTAATTACTTCAAATTTAGTCTCATAATGTTGTTTGAGCTGTTTAAATCGCTGGTAAATATCCAAGGTATTTCAGAATCAACTATCATTGTCTGCCAAATCTGTGCCCCGATGTTCGCTCCATTGTTTCATTGCCTTTTGTCCCTCCCTCATTATTTTGTTTTAATTGTTTGTACTAATTCATCTCGATGGTAGATGTTGAATCTTTTTGGCCCTGGGAAGGATAGTCACCCTTTTGCAGCATTTGAACAGGAGTTGAGTGGGTTAGCGCAGTAGTGCTAATGTCGGTGTTGTAAGCTAATGCAATGTTGGAGCTGTAACGAACCTTCATCTTGAGGTCTTCTCTCCTTCCGTGTTAGCTGGGGACTGGAGTTAGCACCTCCTAGCACGTCCGTGTGATAACTGTCGAGGTCAACCTTGGTTTGATTTGCAAGAACGCTAAAGAGATGCAGGTGGCATTGGATACCCCCAGTCGTCGACTCACTGATGCCTGGAAGATCACAAATGCAGCTGACACCAACACCACCGTGGTTGGCAATGGCAGTGGCGAGAACGAAAGAGGAGACTTTAATTTACACGGTATGGAGTTGCGTCGAGTTGATTAGGTGCTTGCACCAGGAAGGATAATAGCGATGATGACACCTCTCTGCTGAAGAGATAGCAACACAACTGCTCAGCTAAAAGGGGCGGAAGATTAGATAAGTGAAAAGGGTTGTAGAGGAAAGGATGGAGAAGGTTCATTGTCGAATGTTTCTGCAGAGCTTTGTGACATTTGCGTTCATTATTCCCTTCCCTCTTTCTTCTAAAGGGTTCCAAATTCATTCATTCATTTACCTGGCCACGCATTCGACTGAAATGTGCAGGAATTGACTTTATAGAAGGAATATGCGTTTCTATCAAACCGCGTACTCAAAGACGCAACCCCCACTTTTGTCATGATAAATAAGTTGCACTAGGACACCAATTGTGACAATGTCGAACTGACGCATGAAAACGAGGAAAAAATCCACAGTCATTATTAGTTCCTTGGCTCATAACGCAAAAGTCTCCAATTTACTGTTCACTTTACCAACCACATTATTAATGCAAACGAATCAGTAGCTGAGCAAATAGATGAGTTTCCATTGTCATCATTGGCATAACCACCTTAGTCCTATCAGGTTGCCTTATCGATCATCTGTGCCCATCTAAGCGCTTTTATCATTGGCCAAACCTTGGTTTTGTATGTTACTAATAAGAGCTCCCACAAGCAATTGCTGAGTGGAATGAGCCGCTATGCTTTATTTCTAATCAGTTTTGTACCTAAACTGATAAATTGGGATGCAGTTCTATAAACCTTTGTCGTTTCAGCTTTATTGCTACCGTAGGTTATGTACTGTCGGCCAGGTCCAAGTTGTGCTGCATAAGACGAGAAATATCATAGCCACCAGAGATGGAGTAAACAAATGAGTGTAAAACTGAGCCAATGTAGATTAAACTGGGAAATGCATCACAGCTAGTAGCTTGTGCTGCCTCAGTATTCGTAATGAAATCATTTGTACTATACTGCCGTCACTGCTAAACATTATGTATCTTACAATTTAACCGAACTTCACAGGAGCGAAAGTAGCCTAGCGACAGCAACATCTTGATACACTCCTTTCAGCTGTCATCTCTTCTTCAAATCTAACTGTGAATCATTTTAGCGCTGTCGCAGGCGTATTTTATACAAATTATCGTTCGACAATGCTACTTCGCATTCTAGAAAGTCCTATGCACGAATCTTTGCATAAGATATTACACAATAAATGAATGCAAACTTGGGCACATCCCATTTCTACATTTGTAAGCGTTGTAGCGTCCCGAGGCTCCCTTTATGGTAGAATACATATATTCTGGAACCAGAGGGCTTGGGGGCTGTTGGCACGGCTTGTAGGCCATCCAACCGGCTAGAACAAGATGGCCACCCAAGTGACCTAAACCGGTAGTTCGAACAAACAAAGTATTACAAACGTGACTACAGCAATTATTAATGGAGCGAATTTTTGTGCTTTTTGCTAATACACAGGCATTGAAAACACAAGGTTCTAATAAGAGGCCTATTATTATTTGATTTGTGCACAATCGACATTCGTATAAGTTCATTGAGCTACAAATGATTGTCCATTTTGACATCGTTTTCACTATGTCAAGGTTAGTACCAGTCCAGTTGAATTGGCGCACCAAATGCTTGCAAAGTCATCGTTCCCTCCCGCGATTATCCAAGAGCGAAGCTTGTTAAATTAGTGGAAAATATGCGAAACATATACGGAATATGCAGCACTAATTTGGTCGGATATTACTTCGCTAGCCCAATTTCGAGCCTCAATCTATGCAATGTCGTGCTTCAGATTATTTCTAACTGTCATATAATGAGCGATCAACTACCAGGCCTGCAGCAGTTGTGTTGTTGAAATGCGCTATGTAGGCCAGAGGTAAGAGGACAATTTTTAAACCTGTTCGAGGACAAACACGGTTCCGCCTAGGTGTGCGGGACACCTCGCCGTAGATATGCACTTACCACACTTTTCCTACAGAGTCATATTAAAGGTGTTCGGTGACACTGTTTTCCAATGGCAGGGCAAGGAGAAGGGACGAGGAGGAAGGAGAAGATTCCTCTACAAGCCTCAATAGGTCTAGTCCCTCCGAAAGGGGTGTTGTAGCATCCCGAGACTTTTAGAATGCAAAAGCAGGAATGATACCGGAGCGGAATGCATACTTGGCAAAGTGGGTGCTGAGGCTCCTGGCATGGCCTGGAGGCCATCCCAACCAGCTAGGGCAATATAGCCGTCTAAGTGACCGCAACTGAAACCGGCATTCGAACAAACAAAGCACCGCACTGCCATCCTCTCTTTCGAGCGTAAATCCTGAGGTACTTCTCGGCGAAAACCTACTTCTCCATTTTCGGTAGTACCTTCAGTCTCGCCCGCTGTGTGCCTCTATGTCAAGCGCCATGTCATGCTTAAGTGCCTGGAACAAGGTGGTTAACAGTAAATAATTAAAACGCGTTCTCTTTGCTGATAGCAACTAAATACAGTCAATTATAACTAACAAACAAGAAAGACACGTTCCTGTAAGGTTATTTGTGGCATGTAACGCATTCATGCTATGCACAATGTGCACATGCACCTCAAACCCGAGAACATCCCCCTTCCGGATTCGGGTCATGTTCTTATCGCTAACTTTGATCGGTCATATGATGCCAGGGAGGAGAAGACCTCCAGAAACGCACGACTTTCGCACAACTCCCCAATTTTTGGAACGCAAAACAGCTAATGGGACCGAAATTACAGGAAAGGCAGGTGTGCGGCCCTTCTGATGGTCTACATTACGTGTTCCACTGGCTAGGGGAATATGGCCATCGGATTGACCTGAAACAAAACTAGTCATCCAAGCAAATCGGCTGTTACGAATGTGCTGGGATTAACGAATGCTACCATGCAGTAAAAAAGGGACCAGTCCACCCTGCAAAGGCAATGTGGCCAACCCAGGTAGCCGTAGCCGAAACTAGGAATCAAACGTGCAGCAAAGCACCACAATTATAATCTAATCAGTAAAGTTAAAAATTGGACACTACCTGCCCCCTTTTAAGGTTGTCAAACAGCCCATTAAAAGACGGTGCACCCTTCCTCGTTCCTCTTTCCCCCCGCATTGTGATACTTATGTCATCTGCATTTATCGCAAACATTCAGACTTTTTACCCATATGATAGCCACTACGTTCCTTTTAATTACCAATCTGCAGCACGCAGTTTTGTTGCATTTAAGCAAATCCATCCTTTATTTCTTCCTCTTTTTGCCGCCACTTCCCAACTTCCACATTGTTTTATGCATTCCAATTTCTCTACAGCACCTCATATGTGTTGTCGACACCAAAACTACTCTACTGCTTCTCAATTTTATTCTACAGTGGAGAGTTCGGCTCTCACTCCACATTTCCACAGCTGACTTTTCAATAACCGCATTCGCTATTCCGTCGCGGCCCATTGGCGTGGCATTTTGATGTTCGCAAGGTCGTTGCCGTCCGCACTCTTCGGAGACAAAGTTCTCCATCATAAAGTAATAAAAAGACAACATGAACCAAATAAATCTTGAATAACTGTAAACGAATTATTTTGCATGTGCACTTCGAAGTGATAACGCCGCGTAGCCACCACTTGCATGTCTTCAGCTCATACAACAATGCAACGCCAGGTATTTGTTTTTGCACTAAATGTTCCAATGCTTGGCCATTATAAGGATGTGAAGGCAGGTTTTTAAGTCAGCTTTTTTCCTGTTTTAAGGACACAGATTTCGGTATCTGGAAGATCGCTGTTAATTTCACAGCTGATGCTTACATGAACCCACTTTCGCCCTGACAGGCAGTTGAAACAAATCTAGCTTTACAAAAAAGGCTTTCAGGTTTCTTCCACTTTGACGATCTTATCCTTTACTTCTATTGCAATGTGCATTAAACAACCTTGCTATGCTTAAAGACCAAACCCATCAACTAGAGGGAGGTTCTCCTGCTCTGGCAGCATGGAAGTTGGAAGACCAGTAGTCTAAAGTAACACCAGGCAAGGGTGAGAGGCAATGCAGGCACATTAAAAGATGTTAGTGAAAGCCATTCAGCTATATGAATTCCTCCTACGACTACCTCATCTGGCCACTTCGTTCAGCATCTCATTCAACCCAACACAGTTGCCCAGTAATGGTACCAGCTATCACTTCTATGTGATGGTACCGCTTACCCAAATGGCAAAAGGGCAGCATTTTGGGCCACTCTGCAGAGTAGAATGTATTATAGGTTTACTCAAGCCGTATGCAGCCTTCTCGCCTTCTTCCCATGCATGCACCTGAAAAAAGATGGTTGGAGGCATCTCGACTTCCTTTCCCAAAAACGGCTCTCTCACCTCACACTCACCCACCCATCTGCCAACAAGTAACACATTCAGTACCTTACCTTGAATAGCCATTCTCAAGACCAAATAGTGGCATTATGCTTATTAGCAATTCACTACACACTCAACAGTGGGTTTGGAGCACTAAGTGGAGAATAAACTCTAAAATACACTCATCGCTTGTGCCAACAAACTGCGACCCAACAAAATGGAAGCGTTCCTACATCCTCTCAAGCAAAATATGCCGCAGCTGTCATTCGGTCATACGATTGTGCTGCGGCCGTGCAAGAGAACATCTCTATCACAAATTCATACATGCGTATTGCAGTTCTATCAGCTTTTTCCCTCCCCTAAGACTAAAGGAGGCAGTATACTCGGGCAGAATGCATACACCTGTGTCTAACACCAACAACTCACCCCGCAAAGGTACAACGACAGGGCAGCTAAGTGATCTCATCGTCAAAATCCGCCATTCAACAAACCACCTACGCATCACCCGGCAACCTTCGTCCTGTCCAGCACCGTCCTCCGTGCTCTCCTCTGTAAGTGCACTGCGTCGTCAGTCCCCTCCTTCCCCTTGGTGTAAGCGGATTCCTTATGGAATGGAAAAATGTGCTTACCATTACGCGTATCCAAGACTAACGGAGAAAATGCTAACCTAAAAGCGAAAAGGCACATTGCTGCCAACAATGCGACACCACGACAACTATCGTGACAGAATAGTCAGGACATGGTATGGCTACCGCTCTGAAGTCTACTGTCACATCGCAAGCACACATACACAAGCCCATCCACCTGTCTCGGGCGGTGGAACTGCATTTAATACCATCAAATGGCTGCATAGTTGAAAATCCACAGAAGCAAGTAAAGCGTGAAGTCGTTTGGCATTATCCGTTGCTCTTGCAAGCTAAACATTCTCGAGCAATAAATAATCCAACTCACTGCAACAATCACACGTGTAAGCGTCATCAAAACCGCCTCTTTGGACAAGTCACCCATGCCTGGATACACGTCAAAAACTTGTGTTCCAAGCCTTAAACATCAGGCAAGTGATTACCGAATATGATAGTGAGTTGCACAGAGAGTCATGCTTGCATAGAAAAGCCTCATAACATAGCCATACTTCCAATTGCTCCACACCTACTTCAAATCAGTTCCATCGCATGCCATAGTGGTAAAAGCGACTAAACCTAAACATCTCAGATTAAAAAAGGCCAAGACAAACTGGTAATCGCAAAAAGATAATAAGATCTGATTCAAATTATCCAATGCGCTTACAAAGCTGGAGATTTGCTCTTGTTTCGCTCTCGCGTGGCACTCACACACAGCACTCAGTAGTTCGGAAAACCTTCCCAAAGTTCGCAATGCTTCNCACTCAGTAGTTCGGAAAACCTTCCCAAAGTTCGCAATGCTTCTTTCCAGGGTGACTGATTAGCCACCACTGAGTAAAGCAACTTTCAACAGGATAGATAAGTGGAGTTGCAACAGAGCTGTTCAAAGGTGCTCAGTGCAGTCTCAGAGGCCTCCCATATGTTGGCTTCTACATCCACATTCTCCCTTGCCGTCGCCATCGTCGGCAGCAGTGGATACTGCTGGCGGCCTAATGAGCCTGTGACGTTGTCGAAAGGAAGCCCATAACCGGCGTTGAAGGCGGTGGCGGCAGCAGAGCGAGTGTCAGCCAGAAATACTGCTCACCATAACCGCCAACCACAATGCTTGCGAGGCTGTCAAGATCAATGCAAAACGCTGTGCGAATTACAAAGGCGAAATTGACACCTAGTGCTGTTCACTTACGACTTCATGCTTATCANCGACTTCTTGCTTATCACAAAAGATTCCAAAAAAATCACCCGCTCCCTACTTTGGATCTGCAACGACTTTAGCACATGTACATGACTACGAGCTGATACGTCTCATGCATCAAATTATTTAAGGCCTGGAAACTAACCAAAAATGCATTCCCGTGTACAGTAAAAAATAAATAGCACAATAAGTAACACACACCTCAAGACCCAAAGGTGAGCGAACACTAAGTCATCGAACGGGGCCGGACCAAGTTCATTAAAAGACTGTGTTAATTCTCCTGAAGTTCTCTAGTTCAGGACTGACACAATCACCGCCGCAGCTCACCATCCTCCCGTCACTTTAGCTTGCGTTCATGTAATTATCCGATGCCTGTCCCAAATGAGGCGAAACTCATCGCAATGCCATTAAACACACCGGTATCGTCCACGACTGGATCCATATCACACGATCACGGAGACGCCTGCTCAGGTGACTCGTGAACATCGCATTGTCAACCACCCCAACAGACTTTTCAAATGACAGTCCACTTCTGTTGTGCGTTCGTAGAATCTGAAAAGGAAAAAAAGGAAGCCGGGAAGTGAATGTCCAACACGCTGCAAAGCATAACCATGCAAATGCAAGTAACGAGGTATACCTCAAAAAAGCCTGCAAAGAGATGCAAGCATTTCTAAGCAAACTGTTACAGATCTTTAAGTAACCATTCCTTTGCATTTCGGTCTACCCTAAACACCAACTTGTATCAAAAATGAGTCCACGACTCAGTGGTTAGTTCGGCCAAATTTACTATCAGCATACAACCGGGGTCACAAAGTCCACATGCGATAGAATGGCGAGATGTCTCATGCCCTCGATATCAGTTTTACCCAAGCAACCATTACAGCCATGAAAACAACCCAGAGCTCGTCATGCATGAAATATAAAAGGACTTACGTATAACTGGTAAAAACAGTAAACTGCAAGCAATTTCCACCTGAGAAACGTTTAGAGCAATAGCGAAGGCGTGATGCACCCTCAGCGATGTAAGGCGACACTTTCATTCTTTGCAATAAAGCATTCCACCAGAAACATGCATTTCTGCAGAATGAATGGGTAAAAAACATTGTTCGTGCCAATTACAGCGAAACGCTCACTAGGATTTCTCAAAGTTTATGCTAGCGAAACCTTTCAGTCCAAACCCGGGGGCATCCAACATTGTCAAGAACTTGCTGACCACCCTGAATAAGTTTTGAGGCCATCACTTTTGTCTGCCGTCCCGGTCTGCCAGCACTGCACACTGCTCCACAGTTCCACCATGCTGTACATTGCTGCACTCATACACCCGCCCCTTCCCGCGCCAATTTACACCAGCACTCGCTTCTTCCCTTCCTTCTCATCACTTATCCACCCAGTGTCTGCAGAAGCCTACTTCTCCATTTTCAGTAGTACCTCCAGTCTCGCCCGCTGTGTGCCTCTATGTCAAGCGCCATGTCATGCTTAAGCGCCTGGAGCAAGGTGGTTAACAGCAAACAATGAAAATGCGTTCTCTTTGCTGATAGCAACTAAATACAGTCAATTGTAACTAACAAACAAGGTAGACACGTTCGAGAATGGACATTAGGCCCATTTGCAGCAACCAGGACATCAAACATGTGTCACGTTGGTAAGTGGAGGGCAAATAGTTACTGTGGCTCCCACCGAGCGACCAAATCACAAAAACCTCAGTCGCATTCAAGGCCAAGAAAGGGGCCAAGGAGGGAATAACCAATGCAGTACACTCCTTTATTGCCTGCAAATTCACGGATCACTGGCCGTTGTGATGCGCAAAAGTAGTGATGTCGATCTCTTCACTCTCGCCCACCATCTTTACAACGTGTCTGAAGATGATGCGCGGTCTCACTCCTGTAAGGTTATTTGTGGCCTGTAACGCATTCATGCTATGCACAATGTGCACATGCACCTCAAACCCGAGAACATCCCCCTTCCGGATTCGGGTCATGTTCTTATCGCTAACTTTGATCGGTCATATGATATCAGGGAGAAGACCTCCAGAAACGCACGACTCTCCTACATCTCCCCAACTTTCGGGACACAAAACAGCTAATGGGACTGCAATTACAGGAAAGGCAGATGTGCGGCCCTTCTGAGGGTCCACATTACGTCTGAAGCAGTTTGACAGGATGTTAGCAAGGAAAGCGATGCTATGCGGTGAGTGGGATCAGGCCTTTATAGGATAATCAATGTAAAAAGCTCTCCAAGCCACTACAGGCTATTATCCAGCCCTGTCTCACACAATTATAAGAACCGCTCAGACATCGTAGGAGTCAATGACTTGACTTTCTATCGCGGTGTCGATTGGGACAAAGCAGTTTCTTGTACATTGTAACCGGTTAAATTCGTGGGCATTGGAATGCTGATTCCATTACCTTGAGCTGTAGCTGAGCAAAACCTTGGAGAAAAATATTGCCAAAATCATGCGGCTTATATACAGTCGCATTTCAAGCGTCCGACGCAAAAGGCAAAAATGTAATACCGATTGCTTCATTTTAGACACCAATTATTCACATGTCTGCATCGATGCAATTCATTCTATTTCCGTCACCTGGCCAATAGTGACACAGTATCCGCGTTATTACCACCAGATCGACGAAACACGCTCACTTTGCAATTCTTGTGACTAAGTGCGCAAATTGGCGCGCTAAAACATTCGAAGAGTTTTCATTGCCAGCATCATTTAGCCTGTAGCAGTTAAAAGGCCTATTCAAATACCTTCAGAAGATCTACAAAATCGAGGTTGAAAGAAAGCATTAAATGCTGGCGCAGGGTGTACTTCCAAGCCAGTGCTGCCATGGCTGTAGTACAATTTTAGCTCAGTCTGTCTGCGTCTCCCTCGTCCAACAGCAGCAAATGCAATAAATGACATGACAACTCAAAGCCTTCTATGTGGAGCGAAAACTTGCTGCAAAAACAGCATCGATACTGTTGCCTGTTTTACTGCTACTAGCCACTGCAAGCAAACTCTGTGTTCTTTGATGCTGCACATGATCGAGAGTAGGCTAACTCTTCAAACGTGTACAGTTCAAAAGAGCAACATTTTACGTACTTTTCGAAACACTCGAACTCGATGTCCAGTAGATGCTCCACGGGACCCTTCTTTTCTAGCTACTTACTAACCTATCAGTAGCAGAACGACCAAGTAGACGCAAGAACTGATCCATTGCAGAGAAAAACCAGCCTGGTGAAGGAGGCCAAAGTGAATTCCTAAGGTGATGGGGATATTGCGAAAGTGCAAAAAATTTTCCATCGACTGTTCCAGATCCGCTGATGAGCTTGACGCACGTTCAGCAGCAGTAGTTAGCATCGTCTACAAATGGGACAAAGGAACCCACACTTTCCATGGGACTGGGCGACTGGGATTGCAGCAACTACCCATGCCTAGAACACANGGCAGCAACCCATGCCTAGAACACATCAACCCATTCCAACCTCAAAAATGTCAACGGCTCTACACTTCAATCACGTGCCTCACCATTAGAGACGTCATGCACATGAGCACTGTAACCTATGATCGGGAAAATCTTAACTTAGGGCATTCTCAAAGCATGCAACTAATCCAACAGCATTGTCAGAAGAGTTGATGCGACATCTTGCAGATAAAATAAGAAGTTGAGCTGACAAACAGAGCCTCACGTTACGTTTGAGTACCAAAAACGAGGGAAGCAAATCGAACAATGAAGAACAAATTGTGGATGGCTATGTGGACACAGGATGAATTGACATGCAGTAGCTGAGTGTTAAGCACTTTGAGTTGGTAAATGGGAGAGCGATAAAAGCCCATAAGATTAGGGGACAGAAGACGGTAGTCAGTACTAGAAACACACTCATCCTCGCCTCCAATTCTGTGTCGATAGCCTGGTCGCGAATAAGGCTCCACTCCATTTCCGCCAATTCCACCTTCTTCACTACCGAGGTAGCCCCACTGGTGGCAGTTGAGGCAATATGCTTGCGCTAGGCTGTTTCCAGCCTTTCCGGCACCTAGCTGTACGTATCCTGCAGTGGTGCGTTCGAGGATACCACTTCTCCACGCACGGCAAACTTCATCACCGCTACCTCGTGATCCTCCACCGATGGATCTGCATCTCCACCTTCGCCTAAGCTAGCATTAATGGTGGTTGCCATGATGTAGAAAAACCACAATCTTGAGTAGCAGACGTTATAAGCCGGATCTTCCCTAATCTCCCGATAATCTCTTATTCTCCCACTGTGCCAACTACTTGGCGCCTCTATTGCCATGACTAACAGGTTCGTTTGCCTTCAAACGCCTCCAAGAATGCAGAAGGTTTGCACAAGTGAATAGACCTATAACCGAATGGAGGACTGGACAGGAAATGGATGGGCAGAAAGGTCAGTGTAAGGATGATTGAACGGATTGGATAATTGAGTTTTGAATTTTTTTGCAAGCTAAAGTGTATTTTGCCTCATGCAACATTTTGTAAAACTGGAGGTAATTTCAGACACATCTTCCTCAAAGTCGTAATATTAATAATTCGAAGACCCAGCTGGTTTCCGAAAAAACATTCGTATTGGAGAGATAGAATCAATGTTTAAATAGATCCCTCAAAAGTGGCACATTTATTATGGCACATTCCACAGCACTGCTAATTTGAAAGGGCAATTCAAGGAGGCAATGGGGTTGAGAGCCCTAAACACTAAGAACGTCCTCCATTGGGGTTGAGAGCCCTAAACATTAAGAACGTCCTCCAGAATATCCATCTTAGAAGCGTGTCCCCTAATCATCATCAAACCAAACCAAGACACAAGAGCCGGAGACAGGACCGCATCATACTCTAAAATCAACTGCCTTTATACTCTGTCCTCTCTGTGGTGAGGAGTTCAAAGTGAGCAACACCTTGACAAAGTGAAGAGTGTACATGTATCCAAAAATAGGGAATGATTAAGGCACAGATGTGTCCAACCTTCCCTCTTGCGAACCGAGGTGGCGCTCAACTAACTACGCTTCATCCTTACAACTGCCGCTGAATTCAGAGACGCAGACCTCCACCCACCCACCTACTGACTAGCAATAGGTACTTTAAAGAAAAACGCCCGCCATTGACCGAATTGTCCACTTACTGCGGGAGGAATGGCTCGTCCTCTCGCATGAAACATGATGGCAAAGCTTGTCCACATGCCCCATGTTCAAATGACTCGGCAGAAATGGTGTCAAATGCAAAACTCTCACAAAGTTGTTGAATGCGCAATGGAGTGGTGACACCTGAGAGTTATGGGCAAACTTGCCTCATGACGAGGAGCAGAAACGTCTGCCAGCGCAGCGTTTACATTCTCGTAGGTGGCCCAAAAATTTCCCTTTTGCAAGTGCTTCTTTGATTTAATTTTTGCTATTAAAACACGCGAAGCATTGCACCGAAGTGGCCTTAGGGCGTTAAAGCAAAAATCAGTTGGTTCCATTGGCAGCAATGATACTAAATTGGATACAGGACCATTTTTGGCAGTAACTAAGCGATAAGGTATCACAATAATTCAAATTTCTGACAATAGTAAAGCTTGCTGTAACCAATGCAGAGCAGGGCTGCCACTTGTTGTGCAAATATGCCCATCATGTTTGAATGCATTGATAAGCTTAATATTGCTATGGTTCGGTGTACGAGTGCCTTGTAGTTTGTCCACAGTCTCTTACTACAAAGTGGTTGTTGCTCATCCGGGAGAGTCAGGCGGACCAGAAAAGGTGGCGTTATTATTTGCGTTGAATGGTCTGGTATTTTTAGTGGTGGATCTTAATTAATGGGGTTTGCTTTGCGGAGGAGGTTGTAGTTCTCCTATGGTCTTGCGTTTGCCTCCAATTCCTTTAAAAACGGCACTTGTTTTTTGCGTATCTGTGCGCATTCATTAAGCTTCTATGCATTTAATTGTCAAGTTGAGCACTGAGATAGGATTAATTCACTGCCAAGTCTTTTAATTACGATTCACGACCGTATATATTTTTATGATGCGAAGTGGTTCTAGCCATTAACCGAGATTGTTCTATCAATGTTTTGAATGGTTTGTTGGTTTGACAATGGTGAGTTTGGGTTTGTTGGTTTAATAGTGGTGAATTTTGACAAATGAGGCCTAGTTTCCTTCTTGTTAAAGGCGTTGGAGACCCTGCATTCGACAAATGCCTACCTTGCTTCGGTGGAACTTGTGTTATCGGTGTGGGCGCCACTGCTTTGAATGCTGCTCAGGTAAGGAGTCGCGATTTGTGAATTGTTGCCGTTCCTTCCATGCATTCATAGTTTTGATGCGCTCGTTTTAGAATGGCATTTTGCATATCAAAAGTTGGATTGTGTAAGTTGTTATAGTGCTCATGTGGGTAGATTAGATAGCGCCTCTTGACACTTCTCATTCTAATTGCTTAGTAAATTTTGTGTCACTGGCTGAAATCTCGTTCCTTAGTTGTGTTGACCCTTTTGGCAAAGCGTATGTGCAAGATTCCAGTGACCACCTAATCGTCCGTTCAGCTTCGATAGGAACTGGAAGTCTGCACTAGACTGTTATGCATTAGGAGTAAGTAGCCCAAATACCTAAGCGTAGCCTGAATTGGGTTCGCTTTAGCGGGATGTCGGTGGGGTAATTTGAAACGAATTGCAGACAATGTACTTGTACACCTGAAACTAATTCCATTGATGATTTGACAGGTCTGCATAGTTGTGGCACCTTCATTTCCTTATTGTACATTGTTTGGGACTGCAAAGCGGCTGGAAAACGATTGGCCTACTGCTTTTGGCTTCTAGAAGTTTGGTAGGTTCAACAGGCGCCGACGACGTAGAGTGTGGTGGAGAAGCGAAGGCATGCGTCGGAGGAGGTGAGCAGACAAGAGGGAGGAAACCGATGGGACGTGCAACGCGAAGGGGAAACAAGAGCTAACTGGTGAGATGTTTTGCTATGAAGTAAAAGAGTGAATAAATCCAATCAGATTTTCCCTGCTCACTATGTTCAGCCTTGCATGGATTTGTCGTAGTGAGTCTCTGATGGTTTCTGCCTCAGTGGTTGCATATGGATGGCATCGTGGTACCCAAGACCTTTGAGGAAGTGAGGAGGTGAGGAGGAGTAGCTATTGCAATCACCTGTGAGTGCCGAAGTGATTGTATGGGAGTAAGGTAGTCACCACTTGTTCTTTAATGTCGGGAAGTTGATGACGAGGAGTGAATCGAAGGCTTATATTCGAATGTAATGATGGAGATATAAATCCATGTTTTCGAATGGGTCAACACACATGCAACACATTTTGATTCCGAGGTGTGGTGGAACCCCGAGGAAAGGGGGCAATCGGGTACCATAGGAACGCAGTGCATGCAATCCAAGTGTACAAAACATAAAACCATGCTGTCGAATGGCGTCCTGCGTATTCTACATCTGTAGATACACGATACAGCGAAGGGAGACGAATTGCCCAAGAACAGGAGGGAGAGATTATGGAGGATGCTTGATCCCTCTTGGCTTCCCACGGCATTAAGTGTTCATGGCTGGTGTCGCTTCAGTTGCTAATGCCTTTCTTGCAGAACGCGAGAGTGGGGAATGTGCCGGAGATGGACGTCGATCCCAGCCCTTCTGTTATGGGATGTCAGAGACTCTCCCGTCCGTAGCACAAGTGGTATAGACCGGGATAGAAATCCGTTAAAGTCGGGTCCTCCTTTCGCTGCCACAAATATAGCGTCTCGAGACTTACTTAAATGTAAAACGCGACATAGCGCTAGGGCAGAAGACATACATTCTGGAAAGAGAGGGATTAGGGACCGCTGGCAACCACCCGACTAGTACAATGTGGCTACCCAAGTGACCGAATCTAGCGGTCCAAAAAGAGTATTGCAGCACCATTGTGGAGGTATTTAAAAAGGCCAAATGTAAAGCCTAAGCTTGCCCTTTATTTTAAATGTTTTCCGCGAATTCTGTCTGTCTAAATTCAACTACCAAAAATCTTACTAAATTGCTCTTCCTGAATATTTTGCTGTTTAAATTCACATTTGAATGCATGCGCTTTTATGAATTTTAAACTTTGCGAATAATATAAGTGTATCCATGCATAGCTGCTGCATTTGCATAATTCTAATATTGTAACTGGTTCGTTAAATACCAAATACAAGTTAGCTAGATTAAAGAGTTTATTAGTGGTTTATAAGGACCAAAGCTAACCGCGGTGGGTTTGAACTTCATCTTGCTAAAGCGGCTGTGGTGGAATTTGACGGCTTGGATGCTAGCTTGAGAGGCTTTGCTTGCATCAAATTTGGCTAACTCTAGCGTATGCTTTGCTGTAATTGGTATGAACAGTGTTTTTAACTTTTATGCCTAGGGACATGTATTTTTCTAGTGGAGTATCACGTGCTAAGCATGAAGGCATCACCTAGCAGCATTGGTTGTGTATCAAGCCTTGTATATTGCTTTCGGATTTCGCAGGTTAGAATGAGTTGCAGCTTGCCTACTTTCGTCACATTTTTGTTAATTGTCGGGCAGGTCTTTTCATACCTAATGCTTGATGAAGTATCGGTTATTTTATTGCTGTGACTTTCACGCTGGTAGAATAGATATCAGAAGCACGGGGCACTTTGCAACTTAATTGCTTGATAAATTTGTAGCCTTGGTTTTACGGTGATATTATCTTTGCAAACCGTGTTGTGTGGGACCCAAATAGTTATTGAATCGTGGGTTCAGCTTGGATATGAGTTGGTGTTTGAGGCAGATCCAGTAGCAAAAGAATGCTTACATGGAGATCTCCAAATATTTGTTCGGAAATGTTTGCCTCAATTCGCAGGTCGCACCATGTGGGCGTCTTGAATGTTTGCTTTCTGGGGTGTTTTTGTTACTTACACTTTCGTTCTTAGCTTTGTATTGCATTTGAATTCACTTTTCGGCCTTTCTTTTTTCCCTTTTAAGTATCACGAACTCACAATGATGGTGGACCGACATTTGAAGATTCTGTGGAACGGTAGACAGGACGATTTTCTCGAGTCACCTGGGCAGGCGTCCCCTTGGTTCTGCGATGTGGACCATATCGTGGAGGATATCGGTGTGTTTATTGACGTTGCGATATGTTTTACCTCGTTTGGCATAGGCATTGGATAATTGCATGGATACAAGCCAGAGTGACAAGACGAGTGTGAGATTAGAGATGGCATGGCAGGAAAGCTTACTGTTTCGTGTGGGAAGGGTGGTGGGTTGCGACAGTGATTGTNTATGGCAGGAAAGCTTGCCGTTTCGTGTGGGAAGGGTGGTGGGTTGCGACAGTGATTGTGTGTGTGTGTGTGTGTGATTGTGTTAAAATAGATAAATTAAGGCCATCAGTGAACAGCACTAGGTGTCACTTTCTCCTCTGAAGTTGGCACAATGCACGTGGAACTTGCTAGCACAGTGCTTTTATGTTGATTTTGTCAGCCTCTCAAGAGTGGTGGATGTTGGTGGTGATCAGTGTTACTGAATAACGCTCGCTTTCCCGTCGCCACTGCCTTCAATGCTGTTTATGGGACGCTTTTCAACAGCATCCCAGACCCATCAGGCCGCCAGCAACGTCCATCATTGTCGACGGTGGCAATGGCAGTGAGGGATGTGGATGTAAAAGCCGACCCATGGGAAGCTACTGAGACTGCATAGAGCGCCTTTGGACTCGGCGTTGTCGTGGAGAGCTGTGGTGTTGCGACTATTCGACCTACCGATTCTGCCGAAAGTTTCTTTGCTTAGTGTGGACTAATCATTCATCCTGGAAATAAGCGACGCGTCCTTGTGCTTGGTGGGTTTATGAACGACTGAGTGCGGTGTGTGAGTGCCACGCGAGACCGAAACAAGAGAGTTGTGTAAGGTGAGTTAGATGTTATTACTTTTTTGTATTCATTAGTTTTACTTGGCCTTTATTAATCTAAGATGTTTAGGTTTAGTCGCCCTGACCGCTACGATATGAGATGGAGCCGATGTGTAGTAGATGTTGGGTAGTTGGAAGTGTGGTTATACCACGAGGCTTTGATATGTAAGCACGATTCTCTGTACGATTCGTTGCCACTTTCGATAATCGCTTGGCTAATGCTTGAGGCTTAAGATGTGAGTTATCGACCCGTACCCACGCATAGGTAACTTGTGGAAAGAGGCGATTTCAATGGCGCCCATGTGAGTGGTGCAGTAAGTGGAATGACCTATTGTCCGAGTGTGACTAACTTGTAGGAGAAACGGAAAGTGGTCAATGACTTCATGCTGCAGATTCTTACCTACGCGGCTTGTGTCACATGAAGTTGTGTGATTTCAGGATTCTCGTGTGTGTGTGTGTTTAGCGATTTGCCAGTTGATGGTAGTGAGTGTATTTTCACCGCCTGAGACAAGTGGTTGGGCTTGTGTTTGTATGCTTGCGATGTGCCAGTGGATTTCAGACCGGAAGCTATGTCAAAGCTTAGTTATTCTCTCATTATATTTGTCGTAGTCGCATCGTTGGCGTGATGGTTAGCACCCTGTCTCATCCCATAAAGAACGAGGCGACTAACGACGCAGTAGCCTTGCCAAGGCGAGCACGGGGGACGGTGCTGGACAAGGCGAATTGGACCATTTAATGCGTTGATGGTTGGTTGAATGACGGATTCCGGTGATGAGGCGACTTATTTGCCTTGTCGTTGTACGTTCGTGGAGTGTGTTGCTGGTATGTCAAATACACTTCTATGTACTCTGCCCGAGTATGATGTCTCTTGTCGCCTTTGGGGAGGGGAAGCGCTGAGAGAACTGCAGTACGTAGGTATGGATTGGAGATGGAGATTTTCTGTTGCGTAGACGCGGCTCATTTGCATGGCCAGGTGACGGCTGCGGCATATTTTGCCTCAACAGGTGTGGAAATGTTTTGATTATGTTGGATCGCAGTTTGGTGGCACAGGTGATGGGTGCATTTTAAAGCATAGTCTGGATTTGTTTTTCCGTTTCACTGTTGAGTGTGTCGCGATTTGTTGAAAGGCGAAATGCTACTACTTAGCCTTGAGAACGACTTGAGAAGGTGGAGAATGTGTGACTTGCAGGTAGTTGGGTATGTGAGTGGGTTTGAAAGGGTGAGTTGTGCTTGGGAAAAGACGAGATATTTCCAACCACTTTTTGCAGGAGCGTATATACTAAGAAGGCGAGAAGGTTGAATGCAGCTTGAGTAAACTCGTAGTGTCCTTTTCTTCGTGGGGCGGCTCTAAAATGCTGTAATGTAATGCCAGAGCGCGATACTTTTAAGAAGATGCGACGGCTAGTATTACCATTGGACAACTACGTGTGGATTGGTTTGTTGAATCCCTTTAATAGCATCCGCTAGTGTTCCTGGAGTCCTTTGTGTCCTGTCTTTGCCGAAGGTTACTTTAGTCTGCTGGCCTTTCAACCGCCTTTTAGGCAGAGCAGTGAGGCGTCCACCTAGTTGTCAATGTTGGGCTTTGGGCATAGGTAAATCTGCTTAACGCACATTTCGATTGGAGTAGGTGATTGGATTTTTAAATCGAAAAAAGTATGAAGTATCTTTCCACGAGGCTGGGCTTGCGTGAAGTGCTTGTCAAGACAAAAATATAGCGAGGTAGGTGCTAGCTATAAAACTAATAGCTACGTTCTAAATTCCACATATTTGCATTGCTAAAGTAAGCAGTGGGTTTTTGACAAAACAACTTGCTTTTGTAACCTAATAATGGCTGGTTTAAGCAAATTAATTCCAAAATACATGCATAGCGTTGCATTTTCGCATGAGCTGAAAGCACGTAGTGTAACTACTCCGAGGACCTGGTGTTAATTTATTTGGCCAAATTATCCAAAAACCAGTTTGTACTGTCTTTTTTTACCGCATGATGAAGAACCTCTGCTTTTAAGGGTGAGGACGGTGACGACCTTGAGAGGATCCAAACGTCGCACCGATGGGACGCTAGAGCAAGGCAAATGTAGTTAATACAAAGCGAACTGCGGAAATGCAAAATGAGAGTTAACTTTTTCGCAAAATAAAATTGCAAATCAGTGGAGCATTTGTGGCGTGAACAGCAAATACGAGGTGTTTGAAATGCTTAAAAGAGCAAACGTGTAGATGAGGAGAAAGTAGAATAGATTGATCTTACGACCTCAAATTCCAGGGACATTGTCGACTTTCCAATTATTAGATTAAGCTGCAGTAATGACGCTTTATTGCTTGTTTGGCTCTCATTTCCAATACGGCGAATCGGGTTGGCCGGATTCCCTTCGCAGAGTGGGCTGGCCTCCGAGCCATGCCAACTGCACCCCAACTGCACCCCAACTGCACCACTTCCTTTCTGTCTGTCGAATACACACATAAGTTGTGTCTTCTTATGCCTTCTGAGAAGTCTCGAAAGGGGTGCAGAATTTAAATGCAGGTTAAATGTCACGGTCTTAGGCACACCATATATGCTAGTCCAACATATGTGTTAGTCCAAGTGCACTTCCAATGCATGGTGGCGTTCGCTGCTCTCGGTTGTTTTATAAATCTGCTAAGATCATCACGAAAGGTTAACCATAGTGTTTTTCTCTAAAGTATTTTGTTTGCTGTAAAGAACATACTTGACTAGTTTATTGGTTCATAACTTGAAATTGGTCGCACTATTCTGGGCAAACCCAGGGTAAAGATCACTGTGATTCAATACGCTTCAGAAAGGTTTATAGAGCGCTGCTTAGTCCTAACAATCAAACGTTTTGAGTTATTTCACCAGTTAACTCATTTACCATTTACCAGATGGGACTTTATGAAAATTCCTCTCCTTTCCTTCGGTCGATAAAATGTTACTGCGCAAAAACTAGTGTAAGGTTAGTAGTCAGGTATCATCAAAAATATGGGAGAACTTGCTACGAGGAGGCCTTTAAGTTCAATTTGAATTTTGGGGCACTGCTTTCTCGACAAGTGCTCCCCTTTCCTGGCATGAGTACCATGTATGGTTACGTCGGTCTCTCTCTCGGTCCCATGTGGACCACAGAAGTGCGTCCTCAATGTGAGTGATAAGAGACCTAAATGCCCTTTATGGCAAACATGATTTCAGCTTTCCGCTTGGTGATGCGTGGGGAGCGAGCAGCGACTCGATGCGATTTTAAGCTATGCAAAACGATCTTCACCCACTTCTTAGATGACAAGGCCATGTAGACGTCAAAATTTGTCTTCAAAGCGATTCACCCTTTGGGTTAGGAAGGGTTAAAGGGGGCAACGCATCACTCTTTGCAGCACCCTTAGTTAGATTTTCGCGGTGTGTGATCATCATCTTCCAAAGCGAAAGAGTACACTACGCATGGAAATAAGTGTACATTGGACATAGGTTAGGGCGAAGATGCGATTGCGGTCCTAAGTCAGCTTAATTCACTCTTCTGAACCTCCGATATTCAACCAATTGACAAAGAAGAGATTGCATTTTCTCCACTTTCGGGTAATTTATATGCTTGCAACGATGGCTTGTGTAAAATTTTTTGCATGGCAACTGAGGCTACCATCGAAAATGACCCATCCACACTGAGCACTCGGTTGGTCGGTTGGTCGGCCGGTTGGTCGATGAATCAAAGCATCGATGGATCAATTCTCTTTTTCTTGTCTACTGACCGATTCCATTACTACCGTGTAAATATACGTCTTAAAACTTTGGGTCATTCTGCCATCTCCATAGTTGGACTTTGGATGCGAATTTATGCAATTCCTCACGCATTTAACTTTATGTCAGGTACAGCCTAAACATTACACCCTTGTAGTGTGACATGAAGTAATGCAACAAGCCCCAGTAATCTGATGCCAGTAGTACATGGGATAAGGTTGTGGGCTTCATACACATATGACGCTGATAGATACTGCGTCAATGCTTTGGATGATGCATATTTCTTCCATCAATACTCAGCTTTTGTTTGATTGGAGCCTGTCTTGCCATTTCTTCTCATGCAGATCTGTCATATTCTGAGCAGGGTAGGTCACGACTCTTTGGTTGCAAGACATTTTCGTTATTCTTGCTTCGTTGATTCTCATCTGTGACACAATCGTCAGCTTTTCGGTAGCGCCTGATTTCTTAGTAAACCTACGTACATTTCCTATATTTGGGAAGTTGCTTTACTGAAATCACATCAGTAGCACTACCGAGCTGCGCTAGCAATTTGACCATGTAGGTTTAAAAACACGGTAGGGGCATCGAACGAACAGTACCGATGGCCTCTGCCCACTCTGGACGTGTCAGACTGTGATTGGACCTGCATTGCTCGCGGCTATCCCAAGAAGCAGCAATTGACGTCCTGCTAGTCAAGATATCGCCATTTGGCGTCGATAACAAAGAAGTCTACCGTCGGTAATTTACGCGTTCAACATGCAAAATCGTCGTCGAGGCCGAAAATCCTTATAGTAGGGGATATTCTAATACCGGCGCGGAGCGGTTTAGATTTAGTCATTCAAACTGTGATCCAAAATGTGTCGGTCCAATGAGCAGCCTACCCTCTAGGGCACGCAATGTTGGGAGTCGTATATTTTATATAAATTTTCACCTATAAAGATATCCTGCAGTTCAGGCATGTGAGCAATGCCAAAAACGCTGCGTGCAATTGATGTGATAAGAAGTGGCGAATTTTATTAACACAATAAACTTAGCCATTCTATAAAAGAAACTAGCCAACGCTTTGGGGCACATAAAATTCAAGTAGCATGCTATTAGAAATTAAAGGAAAGGATGATTGCCTTCACAAACACCCCAAAGAGCACGTGTTTGCAATGGGGCTAGAAGCGAGTGTGGCAGAGACCGCGTGATAAGCCTTTGGTTAATGTAAACGAGGACCTGTTTAAGACATCGCCACGGTGCATAGTATTGGCGAAAAGAAACAAAGGCCTTGGTAGTAATTGGATTGGACACTGTGTGTCAATGTGTTCCATTCACTCAGGTCTACAATTCACACTTTCTCATCGGTTGTTGTGGTCGTAGCTGCACCAATCGCGCGAGACATGACTGCAATGTCTACGACTACACACAACCAATTGAGCGTGCACACACTTCCGATCTTACCACCAGTTCTCATGGCACTCTCTAATAATTAACGCAAGGTTTCGACGGGGAAGCGTCGGGGAAGGCATAAGCATAGGAAAGATGAGAGTCAATGTAGAAAAGCATGGAGGTGGTACGAGAGTGATTGGGCAAGTTGACGTGCTCCTTCGTGGAAAGGCGCCTTCAGTGTGCAAGTGCTTAACTTTAAGACAAGCAGTTGGNGCTCATTCAATGCGTCGAAGAGTTACATGAATTTGTTTTCATTCGACGCAATGATTTGCCTTGGCCTTTAGGGAGACAGTTCTTAACCCCCATCCCCAAACTCATGCTTGATGCTATTCCATCAGGGAGGAGGATCTGCTCGCCTCTGTCTAGCCTACGTTACCTTGACGCGAGTTCGATGGTACACTTGGCATTGTCGACACTAGTGCTTGCGTGGAGAAAGGCAGCTTCTGGGTGTTTTGGGTAAGATAACGCATCGGAACACAAAATCCTTCGAAAAGAGAGGCATTTCGATTTGGCACTGATGCCTCCGTGAATGGTAAAGCTGGTGTGGAATTCTACTTGGTCTGCTTTGCAATGGGCACCCTAAAAGACATTCTCTTTCCCAGTGAACACCTTACGCCGTTTGGCTATGAAGTGAAGACGTGTTACACGGTGGCACGAAGTTCATTCTTTACCTAAAGGGAATGTCGAATTGACTGGCTAGAGCCAGGTATATACTGGAATGATTACCCGCTAATAATAAATTGTCTGCAGTGCTGACATAAAAAATGTAAATTATTGGTGGCCCTGAAGCTCTCTTCGGATTGTTTGCAGGTCGATCCCGTGGGAAAGGTGAATTAATGAGGAAATGCACTAGAAGGCACGTGTATGGGTAAATGAGTGACCAAGTGGGTAGAGAAAAGATTTATTTATTTCATGTTCATGCATGTAGCCAGTGCAGAGCAAAAGAAGTAACAACTCTCAGGGTTGGGGTTAGGCGTGTTAATCAAAACAAGGCAAACAGGTTTCAGTGTTTAATCATTTTATGATTCCCAGGAGGCAATGAGCAAAAGATCATTCATTTTGTCAATATGTCATTCTGCGTTTCCGTGCCATAATGGGGCTGCACGCACATTCAACCGTTTTGCGCATAAGCTCGTAGTCCTTCTCTGTGGCCTCTTGGTCAAGGTCCATCCACTTAAGCACGGCCTCACATATCTCAAGTGTACAATCGCGTTGCTCCTTCGACATCTTTTGCCTTATCTTGTCATCTTCCAGCTTCGATTGCATGGTGAAGATGTAGCTTTCTAGCCTTTCCCTTGCTGCCATCTTACTTCTCTGCTTTTCATTCTCCAGCTTCAACTCCCAGCGGTGTACCTAGCACAGACGTTCATCTGCAGCCCTGAAATGACGTCCACCGCTGACACATCGATAATGCCATTTCCGTCAATAGCAAATGTAACTTCTATCCGAAGAAACCGACGCCTCGAGGGTGGGATGCCCTGCACGATAAACTTTTCCACCAAGTTGTTCTCATTTGACACCAATTGCTCACCTTCGTACATCCAAGATGACATTGTTTTGTCATTAGCAAAAGGTGTAGTGTACGCAATTGTTGTCTTCAAAGGAATTTTTGTGTTACGCTCTGTCAGCGTCTTTATTGCACCATCTGGCATCTTCAACTTCACTGACAAAGGTGCTACTTCCAGCATCACCAGTGACTGTTCATCAATCATGTTAGACGCCAGCAACGCTGCGCCACACGCTGCTGCCTCGTCCGGATTGATGGACCTGTCAAACTTACTGCCACTGAAGATGTCCTGTAGCAACTGCTGCACCTTCAATATGCGCGTTGATCCACCCACCAGTAATACCTCGTCAACATCGGCCTTGTCCAACCTTGCATCAATCAATGTCTGGCTTACTATAACCAACATTCTGTCGAAGAGGTGCGAGCACAATTGCTCAAAACTATCCCGTGAGATGGGCACAGAGAAATCTACGCCACCCAAACTCATGCCTGATGCTATTCCATCAGAGAGCAGGATCTGCTCGCCTCTGTCCGTATTGAGTTACCTTGACGCGAGTTCGATGGTACACTTGGCATTGTCGACACTAGTGCTTGCGTGGAGAAAGGCAGCTTCTGGGTGTTTTGGATAAGATAACGCATTGGAACACAAAATCCTTAGCAAAGAGAGGCATTTCGATTTGGCACTGATGCCTCCGTGAATGGTAAAGCTGGTGTGGAATTCTACTTGGACTGCCTTGTAATGGGCACCCTGAAATACATCCGCTTTCCCAGTGAACATTCTGTGCCATTTGGTTATGAAGTGAAGACGTGTTACGCGGTGGCACGAAGTTCGTACTTTACCCAAAGGGAATGTCGAATTGGCTGGCTAGAGCCAGGTAAATACTGGAATGATTACCCACTAATAATAAATCGTCTGCAGTGCTGACATAAAAAATGTGAAGTAGTGGTGGCCCTGAAGCTCTCTTCGGATTGTTTGCAGGTTGACCCCGAAGGAAAAATAAATTAATGCGGAAACGCATTAGAAGGCCCTTGTATGGGTAAATGAGTGGCCAAGTGGGTAGAGAAAAGATTTATTTATTACATGTTCATGCATGTAGCCAGTGCAGGGCAAAAGAAGCAACAAATCTCTGGGTTGGGGTTAGACGTGGTAATCTAAACAAGGCAAACGGGTTTCCGAGTTTGGCCATTTTGTGATTCCCAGGAGGCAATGAGCAAAAGATTATTCATTTTGTCAATTTGTCATTCTACGTTTCCGTGCTTGCGATCTTTGTTGCTTCGCTGCCACAACGGGGCTGCATGCACTTTTAACCTTTTTGCGCAAAAGCTCGAAGTCCTTCTCTGTGGCCTCTTGGTTGAGGTCCATCCACTTCAGCGCCATCTCACACATCTCAAGTGCACGATTGCGTTGCTCCTCCGACGTCGTTTGCTTTATCTCGTCGTCTTCTAACCTCGATTGCATGGTGAAGATGTAGCTTTCTTGCTTATTCCTTGCTGCCATCTTACTTCTCTGCTTCTCATTCTTTAGCTTCAAATCCTCAGCTTTATTCTTTTTTTGTTTAATCTGCCTCTCCGAGAGACGACCAGTATCCCCAACATAGACGCTCATCTGCTGCCCTGACAAGACGTCCACAGCTGACACATTGAGAATGCCATTCCCGTCAATAGCAAATGTAACTTCTATCCGAGGAATTTGACGCGGTGAAGGTGAGAAACCTAGCACGATAAACTCTCTTACCAAGTTCTTCTCATTTGTCACCGATTGTTCACCTTCGTACATCCAAAATGACATGTTTTGTTGATTATCAGCAATTGTAGTGCACAACAATGTCTGCTTCGATAGGATTTTTATGCTACGCTCTAACAGCGTCTTCACTGCACCATCTAGCATCTTCCACTTCAATGACAAAGGTGCTACTTCCTGCATCACCAGCGACTGTTTGCCAATCGTGCTAGACGCCAGCAACGCTGCGCCACACGCTGCTGCCTCGTCCGGATTGATGGACCTGTCAAACTTACTGCCACTGAAGATGTCCTGTAGCAAGTGCTGCACCTTCAATATGCGCGTTGATCCACCCACCAGTAATACCTCGTCAACATCGGCCTTGTCCAACCTTGCATCGCTCAACGTCTGTTTTACAATAGCCAGCATTCTGTCGTAGAGGTCCCAGCACAATCGCTCAAAACGACCCCGTGAGATGGGCACAGAGAAATCTACGCCCTCATGCAACGATTCCACTTCAATGTTTGTGCACTCAAGCAAGCTCAACGTTCTTTTTGCTTTCTCACACGCCTTTCTCAGCCGACTGGTGGCTTTTACGTTGGTAGTCAAATCTATTCCTCCGTGTTCTTCCTTAAACGTCTCCACGCAGTAATCCACCAGTCGAGAATCAAAGTCACCACCACCCAGGTGCGTGTCACCACCGACAGCAATCACCTCGAATTTTTTATTCCCAATGGACATGATAGACACATCGAGGGTGCCACCACCCAAGTCGAAGATGAGTACGTTGCGCTGCCTGTCAACCCTCTTGCCCAAACCGTAGGCAAGAGCAGCTGCCATTGGCTCACTGACGATGCGCATCACATTCAAACCCGCTATTTTGCCTGCATTAATGGTTGCCTGACGTTGGTTGCTGTTAAAATACGCCGGCACAGTGATCACAGCATCTGTTACCTTCTTGCCCGTATAAGCTTCTGCTGTCTTCTTCATCTCCAGCAGCACCATAGACGAGATCTCCTCTGCAGTAAATTGTTTTGTCTTACCACAGCACCTCACTTCAACCTTTGGCTTTCCTTCCGAGTTTATCACCTTAAGTGGCCATAGCTTTATATCACTTTGCACTGCCTCGTCAGTGAAGCGACGTCCGATCAGCCGCTTTACATCGTACACCGTATCCTCAGAATGCATTTCTGCTTGTTTCTTTGCGGCAGCACCGGTGAAGTATTCTCTATCCGTGAATGCGACGTAGCTCGGTGTCTTACGGTCACCCAAGCTATTGGCGATGNGTGGGATGCATTTCTGCCTGTTTCTTTGCGGCAGCACCAGTAAGGTATTCTCCATCCGTGAATGCGACGTAGCTCGGTGTCTTACGGTCACCCAAGCTATTGGCGATGATTTCAACCCTGCTGCCTTGAGAAATGCCGACACAGGAGAAGNCAATGACGCACAATGTAGGATTTGATGTGAATACGCCCTAAAGTGAGTAGCTCAGTGTTGAAATTGTGATGGTGGAAATGAAGCTGCAGAGAGGCGAAATCTTGTTCACTTGCTGTTGGTAATATCCAAATGTCAATGTGGCTCAAAGCATTGACCTGGGNCATGTTCTGGCAATGATGGACCTCATGAACTAGGGACTCTTTATATTAACTGCTCTTGATGACTGACTGTTTTACACCGTCAACTAAGCACTTGAATGCTCCTGGCCAATCAGGAACTGCCACCAACTATTGCTTCTATTGGTTGACAACTACACACTCGAAAGTAATGACGCACAATGTGGGCTTTGATGTGGATACGCCCTTAAATGAGTAGCTCAGCGTTGAAATGATGATGGTAGAAATGAAGCTGTAGAGAGGCGAAATCTTGTTGACTTGCTGTTGGTAACATCCAAATGTCAATGTGGCTCAAAGCATTAACCTGGGAATGCTTGGTCGGAGTGCCATGGTCCTCCACACGAGCAGTACCCTCTCTAGTGTAAAGCAGTAAAGTAAGGAAGCTTTTATTGTAGGTGTGCATGTCCGTGGGTTTCGGTGTGCGTTTGGAACCATTCACGACAATTCTCGAAAGTCCCATGCATTTAAAGCAACTTTTAAAATGAAAAATCGTTTGTGTAAAAGCTGTGCACGCCAAAATTGAGCCACTTAATGTCACTTTGGGCACATGATGTGCCCTTTATACAAACTCAGGGCAGTAAAACCAGTTTTTCCTACAAACAAGCTCTATTTAGCACTGACGTTCTCCTCTCTAGCTTCATTTTGATGTTATCCCCTTCTCCTTCCTCAAGTTGCTTTATCTTTTACTTTACACCACCTTTGCACCAAATTTGGTGCCACATAATGGCAAATTTCGCATTCCGAATGAAAGATGTTCCTTTTTGCCAATACTATGCACCGTGGCGATGTCCTAAACAGCTTTTTCCTAAGTAATAATCTTATTTCTTGGGTGAAATTACTGCCAATTATATGGTGCAAGGCAAAATGCTGGTGGTAGCACCATAAGAGATCACAGTAGCACCCACACTTACACCGCGTGTGCGAACGGGTTATCATCGTCGTGCCAAGTAGACTGCGATTAGCACATTTTTCAATCACAATTGGCATACCATCATTCGTTTTCAATTATCTCCATTTCATAGTGCTGCACATTTGTGGATGGTTCCCTAATACATTTGTGGCACCAAGAATTGCCTCTCCAAACATGCAATAGGTGTCTCGCTTGTGTACATCTACATTTACAAAGACCCGAAATGGTTAAACTTCCCACTTCAACCTGAGACGTAGCTCTGTCTTAGGTTTAGCCTCAAACAGAGTAGGTCCACTATTCATCCTGTATCCATGTATGCTTACACACGTCAATCTGGTGGAATTGAGGTGAACCCTTGTTGAAATCATTTGTTCCTACTTTACGGACTGAATGCCTGAAGTTTTACCTTCATCACTTGTTTTTTTTATCATCATCCTCCTCCACCTCTCCTTCCACCTTCTCCTTTTCCTTATCTTCTGGTAATGAAGGGGCCAACCTATACGCATACACACCATGACAAACACCAAACTTTCACTTAAATAGTCAGACACCGAAATCACTCTTCGAAAGCGTTCCATCACAACGATGCTCTTCGTAGAGAATAGTCATTGGTTAAGTGATGAGTGCTGTCAATGTAAAGCCGTCCTTGTAACTGGTAATAAAATCATTTCCATTTGTATGCCTCATTGTCCGCTATGCTCTTCGACTCCTTGCCGCCAACCCTCTCTTATAGCTCAGGCACAACTCGCAGCAGAACAAAAAAACGCCACCATCAAACACATGTTTGTTTAGACGTACCTGTGGAGCTAGAAGTGGTCAGCATATGCAAAAATCAAAACGGAGTGAACTCGTTGATCTTTAAGTAAGGGACAAACAGAAGAGTCGTTTAAAATCTACATCTGGTGTACTTTTATGGCATTTCAAAAATGTCTTTCGATTACCAATCTGATCACTCCAATGAGGCAAAGGCNTCTCCTTTTCCTTATCTTCTGGTAATGAAGGTGCTAACCTATGCGCATAAACACCATGACAAACACCAAACTTTCACTCAAACAGTCAGACAGCCAAATCACTCTTCGGAAGCGTTCCATCACAACGATGCTCTTTGCAGAGAATAGTCGTTGGTTAAGTGATGAGTGCTGTCAATGTAAAGTCGTCCTTGTAACTGGTAATAAAATCATTTCCATTTGTATGCCTCATTGTCCGCTATGCTCTTCGACTCCTTGCCGCCAACCCTCTCTTATAGCTCAGGCACAACTCGTAGCAGAACAAAAAAACGCCACCATCAAACACATGTTTGTTTAGACGTACCTGTGGAGCTAGAAGTGGTCAGCATATGCAAAAATCAAAACGGAGTGAACTCGTTGATCTTTAAGTAAGGGACAAACAGAAGAGTCGTTTAAAATCTACATCTGGTGTACTTTTATGGCACCTCAAAAATGTCTTTCGATTACCAATCTGATCACTCCAATGAGGCAAAGGCGCGAATGGAAGAGAGACTTCTTAAAACAGCAACCAAATTTGTTCAACTCTGATCTACTGACCCTGTGCGATCAGATATCTTTGCGGCATTATGGCAACAAATCACCAACAGTGGAAGGCTTCCTACCATATTGCATTTTACTGAAATAGTCGACATCATAATCAAGGCTCAAAGCCTGTTGCACAAGGCACAAAAGAAATGGGAGTTGAGCCCACACCGAAACCTTGCAGCGACAAGCAATACAGTCAGCCACATCCGCTTCTGCTATTGCCGTGCTTTTATTGCAAAAATGTGTCTTCGTTTTTGCATTTGATCAAGTAAAAATACCAAAAGTTTACACCAACACCATTAAAAGGTGATGATCGCGCACCGAGAAATCTCACTAAGGGGCTTGCAAAGAGTGATGCATTGTGGCTTAAGGCTTTGGTGATTGAGGTGACGATAAAAAGGAAGAGAAAGAACTGCTGAAGTCGAGTTTCCAGCTTACATCTCACTTAAAGCACAATTTTAACCCTTTTGACCAGTCCCATTGTCCTGTGAAATGAGCTGAGGTGGTCATGGAAAGTCCTGAGAATTAGCTGCATAAATTATAGGAATTTAGGTGCAAAAAAGGGTACCAAGACAAGGATCGGTTCAAAACAACCCAGTGTTGCCAGGCCTTAATTGAATTAAAAGTACTCCTAAACAAGTAATTACTCAGGGGTGGAATCCCATCAAATTCTTCAGAGGGCACGCCAAAGGTAACATTGTTTTGACAACTCGCTTGCGGTACCAACTTCACGGTAGGCTACAGTTAAGACCAGCGATCACAAAGGGACGAAGAATACATAGTGATGGAGCTTTTACTTTTCAGGCAATAAGTCTTTCATCATATTGTCTTGCTTTTATTTGAGCATTGCACTCGCTCTACTCCCTCAATTCATTCTCTGAGAATTCCACTTAATGAACGCGATTGAGAGGTGGAAAGGACTCAAATTGGAACACTGTCTTGAAAGACTCTCGCTCGCGCTGAATCATCACTCACTGCCAGTAATACTAGTGCATCATACGAGTGAAGCCCGGTACTCCTTGGCGAATGTCAATACTACTCACTTGAACGTCAGTAGACAGGAGGTCAGAGAACTTATGACAATGAATCGTCTTTCACCTGTGCCCTTCAGGAGGACATCAATGAATTTATTGCCAGTCACATGCCCTATCGCGTTGTCAATACTGATTAGAGGAAAGTATCAAAAAAGTCCACCTTCTTACTTACTATTCATTCTTCCAACAGACTCGCCAGCACCCATGTAGGGTAATGGAGGAGGCGCAGATTCGGTGGCCAGCTGTAAGATTCACCTGTCAGACTTTCTTCATTGCTAACCAACAATCGCCTTACCAAACAATTTAGGGACAGCAAAAGTTCCTTCATGTGTTAAAGTGCTTATCATTCTGCTCCATCAGTCTGCTTTCGTGGGCTTCACTACTCTTTCTTTTAGAACAAGCAAAATATCAGATGAAGGTCAAACAAAATCAAGTTTGAAACTAAAACCATTTGGATTTCTTACCACTCACACTAAAGATGCAAATCCGAGGTGCACATGGAGACCGACAGAGTGACCAATGTAACCGTACGTAGCACTCATACCAGGAAAGGGGAGCACTTGTCGAGAAAGCAGTGCTTCAAAACACAAAGTGTGCTCCAAGGGCTCCTCGTAGCAAGTCTTCCCGTAGTTATTGCTGATACCTGAATACTCACTTTACATTAGCATTTGCGCAGTAACTTTTATCGACAAAAGGAAAGGATAGTAATTTACCCAAAACTCATCTGATGGAAGAAGATGTACATCTAACTGATAAAATAGGTCAAAATTTGAGTGGTTAGAGCTTAGCAGCGCTGTGGATACCTTTGGAGTAGTAGAGTGACACACTGAAATTTGCCTTGGACTTACAGAGAATAGATCGGCCGTCCTCAATTTGTGAACCAATTAACCAGTCAAGTAGGTTTTTCACCGCAAATGAATACTGAAAAGAAAAACAATGCTATGCTTCGCCTTTCGTGATAATCTTAAAAGATGTTTAGAATAACCGAGAGTTGCGAACGCCATCATGCATTGAAAAGGCATTTGGACCAGCATGTACGATGTGCCTAAGACAGTGATATTTTACTTGCAGTTAAATTCTGCTTACTTACCTTACTTACTCATGGTTAGGTTATTGCTGCGCCCCTCTTGGGACTTCTCTGAAGGCAGAGGAAGGCATAACACGCATGTTCGGTGGACAGAAAGGAACTAGGGCTGCTGGCATGGCTCAGAGGCCAGCTCACTCTGCAAAGCGAATCTGACCACCTCGAGTCGTCACAACTGAAACGAGAGTNGTATATTGTGTGGCGTCCCGAGGCTCCCTTGGAGGTAATAGAAGGCATAGTACTGGGGGCTGAATACCTGTATTCTGGAAGCAGCGGGCTTAGGGGCTGTTGGCACAGCCCAAAGGCCGGCCAACCGGCTCAGTACAATATGGCCACCCAAGTGACCGAAACCGGCAGTTCGAACAAACAAAGTATTACAAACGAGCAACAAGCATTACGACTAGANATTACGACTACAGTTTAATCAAATAAGTGGAAAGGGAGTAATGCCTTTGGAATGTGAAGTCGTGAAAATGAATCTGTCCTGCATTCTCCCCAGCTCCCCCTTTCTTTTTCAGCACGTCGAACCATCTGTAAAGCGACAATAATTTTTACAAAAGTTCTCTTTTATTCCAGTTGGTATTCGCTCCTTTCCTTATAAATGCAACTAAGCAGCAAACAATCTCTTCTTACCTTGGAAAAAACAATAGTGGCGAATCCATCTCATTGGTCGCATTATCAAAACAGCACTTTTTCATTTACTTTATCAGTGCACTAAAAACACTTCGTATTTGCTGCTCATGCTACAAATGCTTCAATATTTATCACTTTTCTTCCAAATCAAAGCTTTTTAAAAGCCTAAAACTTTTAATTTAAGACCCAATCACCTCTCTGGTTGCATTTTCACAGTTTGCTTTTTTCCAACTGCACTCACCTTGCTATAGCGTCCCATCGGTGCGGCATTTGGATCCTCTCAAGGTCGTCACTATCCTCGCCTTTAGAAGCAGAAGTTCTTCATCATAGGGTAACAAAAAAACAGTACAAACTGGTTTTTAAATAAGTTGATCGAATAAATTAACATTAGGTCTTTGGGTCAATAACGCTACAAGTCTCTGTTTACGTGTTTTCAGCTCTTGCAAAAATTAAACGCTATGCATGGATTTTAGAATTAATTTGTCCAAACCAACCATTAATAGGCCGCAAAGGTAAGTTGTTTTGTCAAAACCCACTGTTCACTTTAGCGACGATAATGTGTCGAATTTGGGATGTATCCATTAATTTTATAGCTAGTACCTGCCTCACTTTACTTTCCCCTTGACAAGCACCTTACGCAAGTCCAGCCTCATGGAAACGCATTTCGAGTTATTTCTGATTTGAAAATCCTATCATCTACCTTAATCGAAATGTGCGTCAAGCAATTCCACTACTGCTTAAAGCTTTGCGCTAACAACTAGATGGACGTTTCACCACTCTGCCAAAACGGCGGCTGGAAAAGATAGGACACAAAGGACTCCAGGTACACTAGCGGACGCTATTAGAGGAATTCAACAAACCAACCCCACGTAGTTGCTCAATGGTAACACTAGCCGTCACATCTACTTAACAGTAACGCGCACTGCCATAACAACATGAGAGCTTTTTAGAGCCGCTGCAAACAGCCTTTCCGCCTTCCAGGTACACATGCTCCTGCAAAAAGTGGGTGGAAATATCTCCTCCTTTCCCAAGCAAAACTCAATTTTTCAAACCCACCCGCCTAACTACCTGTAAGTCACACATTCTCTCCCTTCTAAAGCCGTTCTCAAGGCTAAGTAGTAGTAGCATTTCACCTTTCAACAAATCACGAAACACTCAACAGTGAAGTGGAGAAACAAATCGAGGCTGGACTGTATAATACACTCACCACCTGTGACGACAAACTGCGACCCAACAAAATGAAAACATTTACACACCTGCTGAGGCAAAATATGCCGCAGCCGTCACCTGCTCATGCAAATACGCCGCCTCTACGCAGTTCTNGACCCAACAAAATGAAAACATTTACACACCTGCTGAGGCAAAATATGCCGCAGCCGTCACCTGCTCATGCAAATGCGCCGCGTCTACGCAGTTCTCCCAACTCTTCCCTTCCCTGAAGGCGATGAGAAACATCATACTCGGACAGAATACACAGGCGTGTATTTGACATACCAGCGACACACTCCACCAACGTACAATGACAAGACAAATAAGTCGTCCCATCGCCAAAATCCGTCATTCAACAAACCATCGCCGCCTTACATAGTCCACTTCGCCTTGTCCAGCACCATCCTCCGTGCTCTCCTCGGTAAGGCTACTCCATCGTCAGTCGCCTCGTCCCCATGGTGTGAGCTAGTTCCCTATGGGATGGGGCAATGTGCTAGCCACCACGCGCTTTCATGACCAGTGGAGTAAATGCTGGCCTAAAAGCGAAAAATCAAATCCCTGCCAACGATGCCACAACACGACAAAATCAACATAAAAATACTCTGCTAGCGAGTTCCACGTGCAACGTGCGAGTTTCAGAGGAGAAATTGGCACCAAGTGCTGTTCACTAATGACTTCATGGTTGATAGGTTTCCCACATTTTAACAGCAAATGAGGTCCCACTCGCCATGAAAACCTCTTTTACAAACCAACTCGCCACATCGAAAGTCGAGGGAACAACTTAAATCAATTCCCTCCACAAATGTGAGTGTCATCTATAGACAATGAAAACTTATCTAGCTCTTCTTCGTAAATCGCATGAGACGCAAAACTTGACATACATAGATGTGAATTTCGGGACATGTGCATACGTGTAAACGACTACCGATTAATACGTTTCATGCACTAAATACTGATTACCTACAAAGTAGCATAAAAATGCATCTGTGCATAAAAATAAAGGTGGGCAAACATCATTTCAGCAAAAGAAACTGGACCACATTTAATAAATAATTGCATTAAGTCGCCTTAATTTCTCTATTTCAGCACTGACACAATCACTGTCGCAGCCCACCACCCTTCCCACATGGGACAGTAAGCATTCATGCCATGCCAGCTCTAATTTCGCACTCGCCTCGTCACTCCGGCCTGCATCCATGTAATTATCCAATGCCTGTGCCAAACGAGGCGAAACCTATTGCAATGCCATTAAACACACCGGTAGCGTCCACGACATGATTCACATCGCAGAACCGGGGAGACGCCTGCCCAGGTGACTCGAGAATCTCGCAAGTGTAACAAAAATGCCTCAAAAAGCAAACATTCAAGACGCCCGTACGGTGCGACCTGCGCATTGACGCAAACATTTCCGAACAAATAGTTGCAGGTCTCCACGTAACCATTCTTTTACTTCTGAATCTTCCTCAAACACCAACTCATATCAAGGCTGAACCCACGACTCTATAACTATCTGGACCTTACATAACACATTTCGTAAAGATACTACCGCCATGAAACTAAGATCACAAAGTTAACAAGCAATTGAATTGCAAAGTACCCCATGCCGCCGATACCTATTCTACCAACATTAAAATCGTAGTGATGAAAATTACTGACATAAAAATGCGGCCGAAGTCAGCATGCTACAACCCATTTCAACCTGCGAAAATCGTAAAGCAATATACAGGACTAGATACGCAACCCATGCTGCTAGGTTATGCTCCCGTTCTTAGCAATATGATACTCCTCTAGAAACATACATTTCCCCAAAAGCAAGGGTTAAAAACATCGTCCGTGCCAATCTCAGCATAACATACGCTTGAACTGCCCAAATTTGATGCAATCAAAGCCTCTCAAGCTGGTATCCGAGCTGTCAAAAATTACCCAAAATCCTTTCCAGAACGAAATCCAAAGCAGCCGCGGTCAGCTATTGTCTTTATAAACGACTAATAACTTGTTTGGTTCAGCTGACGTGCATCTAGTATTTAACAAAACACCCACAATCTGAGAACCATGCGAATATAACAGACACATGCATAAATATTTATGCTATTTGCAGGAGTTGGAAGAATTTACACATATAAGCGCATGCATATAAAAGGCAAATTAAGGAATTAAGTGTTCGAGAGAATCAACTAGGCATGATTAAGATTTTGCGTATTAATTGTAAAACACTTTGCTTGATAATTGATTTTAGCCAGGCAGAATTGGCGAAAAACATTCGAAATAAAAGGCAAGTGTAGGCTTTGTGTTTGGCCTTTTTAATACCACTAAATGCCTCCGCAATGGTGTTGTAATGCTTTGTTTGGACCACTGTTTCCAGCTACATTGATAGGCATATTGTACTAGCAGGTTGGCTGGCCTCTGGACCAAGCCAGCAGCCCTCAATCTCTCTGTTTTCAGAACATATGTAATCTGCTCTGGTACTATATCTCCTTTTACCCCAAAGGAAGTCTCGAGACGCTACATTGGTGGCAGCGGAATACAAATCCGACTTTGGTGGAGCTCTATTCTGGTCTATACTACTTGTGGCAAACTTGAGAGGTGTGAAAGAAGTGCGTTTTTTATGTATGGGAGAATCTCTGACAGTCCATAACAGATAGGCTGAAATTGACGTTTATCTTCAGCATCTCCTTCGCTCTCGTGTTCTGCAAGGAATTTATTAACAACTAGGTCGACACTAGCCGTGAACTTCAAGTCCAGCGCAACTGTGAAGAGGGAATAGCGAAGTTGTGGTCAAGTATCCTCCGTAAACTCTGTCTCAGGTTCATGGCCAGCTCGCCTCCCTTCGCTCATTTGTCTATCTACGGATGTAGAATGTGCAGGACGCCATTTGATAGCATCGTCTTATGCTTTGCACACTTGCATCACGTTAATTTTCGTTCCTACGAGGCCCGGTTGATCCATTTGATCAGAGTTCTACGACACCCCGGTTTTGACCTATGACATCAAAGAGCTTGAAATCAAAATACATTTTGAATGTATCTCGTTCCATTCGAAAACTTTGATTCGTTCCTCCATCATTTCATTGGAAACATTATCATGAGAGAGAAGGACTAAGAAATACGCCTTCGATTCACCGAGTGGTACGCGGAATTGATGATACTGCAAGAAAACATTTGTTCTTCTTATTTAGTGCATGGTGCTTTGCCAAGGTGTACATAACAGTTCGAGTTGCTTTCCAATGGCAAGCTCATATATTTTATATCAGGTTTTTCAAGTGATTCCCCACTATCTCAGAACAAAACCGCCTGCATGAAAATTGGTTCCATGTTGATTTCTGGCTAAATAAGTAAAAGAAATTTTATTCTTATTGGAAATGGAAAGGGGAAACGTTATTTACCGAAAAGTGTAGAAAAGGGACACCACCAATGTGCCCATCTTTACCTTCTGCCAATATCTATCTACCCGGGTGTTAATGGGAGAGTAGCTGTCCCATAGGTAGGCGAAGTGTACAAATCATTACCAAAAGGTTCTGTTCAATGGAGCATATGCGGTTGTTATTTACTGTTATGCTGTTTTACCACTGTTAATTGTCAATGACCACCTATTTATTTTTTATTGTTAGCATTTGCGTATTTACCGTGATACACAGTTATGGGTGCATTCGTTAGGCCCGCATCTCTCCTATATCTGTTAAAAAAGCATGCATTTATTGTTTCACATTTGGGCAAACATTCACATGCTGGTATATCTATGCCCGCCTTAACCCCGTTAAAAATAATTTAGGCAATTATAACACTGGAAGTGTGTGTGTGGAATGGATAGAAATGGAAGGAATGCTTCAGTATTTGGGGGGACGAAAGCAAGTGCTGGCTAGCTGATACAATGGCAGCATAGGCGCACGGATGACTGTCGCCACATCATCCCTTCCATTTGTCTGTCCATTCGGGGGCCAATGAAAAGACGCCTGATGCAGCTGTGCGCGTTGTGATTGGCTGACGTGTGCGCTAACGCGTGTGAGGTGAACTTTGCCAGCGATAATGAGGAAGGGAATGTGCATAAATAGGTGTGGATGAGGCAGTGTTGGATTGCTTGGTTTTGCCTTTCACTGAGGAGGGTATGGCGGTTGTTATGGTCCTCAAGATAGTGTCAGGCAAAGCCGCAAGGAAGGCGTCAAAGGTGAAGGTGCCGAAGACGGAGAGGGCGAAAAAAGGAGGAAGAACTAGAGCTGCGCCATCTGCATCTACAAGGTATTGCGTCAGGTGCAACCCGCACAGGCATTTCGTCGAAGGCGGTGTCGATAATGAAATCCTTCGTGAACGACAACTTTGGGCGGATTGCCGCCGAGTTGAGTCGATGGACGCATTACATCAAGAAGTGGACAATCACGAGCAGAGAGATTCAGGCTGCTGTGTGTCTGCTGCCGCAAGGTGAGTTGGGGAAACACGCGGTTTCGGAGGGCACTAAGGCTGTGACCAATTACACCAGCTCCAAGTGGATGATGAGATGTGTGTGTGTGTGTGTGTGTAGAGCACAGTGAGTGAGTGATTGAGTGAACGCATTTCACGGCTCTATTGAGGGACACTACTGCTATTTTCACATTTATTCTTGGTTGTTGTAGTGAAAATATGCACTTCTGATACCGCTTTTCCTATCCTGTCTCGTCTCCATTGGTGCGCTGCTCTGAAGGTGCTAGCGTTGGTGTCGGCAGTGCTCACGTCCATGTAGGTGTAGGTGAGAGCAGGGTAGGACAGGTTGAATGACGGGAATGGGGTGTAGTAAGTCTTGCGATGATTGGGTCAACGGTGAAGTGGGGATGGCTAAAAATACAAAAGTATGCCCAGGGTTTCATTCAGTTTCCTTTTGCATTCTCAGATACTAATAAATCTGCAAGATGCTTTACTACAAGTGGCAGGTGAAACATTCGTACTACCACCTTGACACATCGCGACTTTGCATTGGGGGCAATCCCGTCTGGTAGTCTAACCTGCACCTTCTGGACCTGCTCATTGATGCATGGTCTTCTTTCCGAATTTCATGATAACTGGAGGTGTTTGCGTTGACTCACTTTAAAATACACACTTTGTTTATCTTTGCAAAAATATGCAGCCAACTTTCTGCTGCTACACTCCGGTGCTTTTCAGCAACTACAAAATTTGGCATCATTGTTTTCAACGCTTTGCCTACAGCGTACTGTTGGTTGTCAGACCTCAGACCTCGTAAATATTCCTTCCACTTTAGCATTCTTGGGAGACTGTTCTCTTGAAAGTGGATATGCTGGCGGAGGGTTGTGTGATTGTGGGTATCTCAAACGTCCTCACTTTCAGCATTTTGTTCTTCGTGCCTCCTATCGCCATCTTTCAAAGAGTCTAGAGTCCAAAATCCAGCACCCGATTTCGTGGGCAAGATTCCTTACTTCTTCCTATGTTGTCGCTGAAGGCACGTAAGTGCGGCAACATTAGAAGCAATGAATGTTTGCTCTTTTCTTCCAGTAGATTGAACCTGTCAAAATGAGTGTCACTTATTTTTGCCAGAAAGCTGTAAAATGAAAGTTCTCTCGTAGGGCAAACGCAAAACATCACTAAATAGGCCATTTAAACGTCTGACAATCTGACGATTCCTAATTGACCTTTATGCATTTCTAAAATCCATTGCAACGACTACAGAGCCACTGCTGCACTCCACAGCTTGTAAGGCACATCGAGAGAAAGGGTGGATGTCATTTAGAAACCTGTTAAATGCCTTTCAGCACCCTGGTGGTTTAAAGTTGCTTCGACTCCAATTTTTAGCTTCCCACTCCATAGTTAATGCTGTAAAACGGAAAAGTGAAGAGGTTGCAAGGTCACCTTAAACGAATAACGCTTTTCCTACTGGTTAGGTGATTTTATTCTTATTCTTCTTCAACTTATAGCCTATAATGTAACAGATAATTTAAGTAGGAAACTCGCTCATCATCACGCTGGCTTCTACGATACTGTACATGCCATGCATTGTTAAAAACATTAATCCTTGCACCAATCACCTCATTCTTTATTGGTATTCTGAAGGTTGGCTCCTTGCGCTCAAGTACTAGCACTTGTATGAGCATTGAATTACACGTGGCTTAGCTCGTACGTGATTCTAGCTTACTATCATCTTATTGCGACGAATCGGCGGACGGAATTAAATGCACGTTGATTCACGCCAAATCAACCCTTTGCCGTAGACGAGCAAGAAGATGCATAAATCAGGTGGTGCTTTCTCGTGCATTTACAGGAAAGCAAAAAATTGGCCTAAATCTAATCGACCAGCGATCAGGGTAGAGCTGCCGCTTTTATGCTAATCAGTAGTAAGTGTGAAACGCAATCGCTAGAACATATAGAACCACTTCTACACTCTGAGAATGTTAAGGTATTAAAGAAAGGTCACGTCTTCGAGTCATCGCTAAAACACAACTAAGCTAAAGCAACATGACAGGTGTGATGTACGGAAGGTTCCTAGCATGGTCCTTAAACAGGCACGCAACAAGGCACAGTGTCAAATTACCGTAGTGTATAATCACGTTGCTCAACGAGTAACGAGAACTGCAAAGCGTGTCAGATTCCGCATTCACTTAGCGCACCGATCTTTCATTCATGAACAATCTGCTTAGTGGTTTGTTCTTATAAACGGCACTGATGATGAGGTCAGAGGCCACATCAGTGTGCTGCGAAGAGAATTAAACTGCGCAGTTGAAGTTGCATCAGGATTAAGTGATGCTCTGATCTAGATATACTAAAACACTAATTTGCTTTTGATTTTATGCAAATTCGGTCATCAAGTTAGTTGGAAAACTCGAAAGTAAGTTTGCACACGTTCGATTCGACCACGCAGTCCAATTTGGCATCAGCCCTTTGGCATTTCATCATGACAGTGCAGTATAACCAAGATGTTCTTACCGGAGGTCCAGTGGTGTTTTTGCGTCTGCTTCTCAGGTAACCATTCTACTTTCCTCTGGATTTGAGTGATAATGGTGATGAAACAAAACACAATTTGGGTCCCTGCAAGGCGCTTCATTTGACTGACTCGTGCTAATGTTAGGATACCCTACGAGAGAGGTATTAAGCTCCATTAGTAAAGCAAACGTGTCCCTAAAAGAATTTTACTTGCTTAATGGCAATCGTTTTTACTTAACTATCCATTTCAGGGGTAAAACTAAGAAACGTATGGACACTTTGCTATTTAATACCATTGCAGTTTGAAATAGTTTTGCACTCTTTTTATTGCATTTTATGCGAATCATCCGCTTACGATGCCAATTAGCAAAGTTCAATGTCATAAACTCGCCAGAAATCATGTTACACATTTGCAGCGCCTTTAAAAAGCGTGTTAGTTGTAAACTGAAAGGGTTGTTTTTTTCCTTTTGATAGGTGGAAGGGCTGTGTGATAAAGCTAATCTACATTGACCTTGTCGTTTTCATCCTTGCCTATGCGGTCGTTAGTTGTGTGTACCGTTTTGTCTTGACAGCTGGTCAACAGAAGCAATTTGAAAGTGTGGTGCTATATGTCTTTAACTTCCAACAAATGATTCCAGTCTCCTTTATTCTCGGCTTCTATGTTCAGTTGGTATTTTCTCGCTTTTGGAAACAATTCAACACGGTGCCATGGGTCTTCACGCCAGCCTTGGCGGTTGTTGGAGCTATTCAAGGCGAAGGAAGGGCCAGGACAATTAGACAGACTTGCGTGCGTTACATGAATGCCAGCCTCATCATCGCGGCATCCAGGCTTCATGTGGCTGCCAAGAAAAGATTTCCCACTACCCAACACCTCGTTCAGGCTGGCAAGTTTCATTGCGCCATAGTTCTTTGCCAATGCGTTTAAAGCACAGTTTGAAGACACTTTCAATGTATACGAGTAGAGTGGATGCAAGACCAAATGCCTACTTGCAAAATTATCAGCGAAACCATGTAAATGGTGGAATATTTTTGTATAAAAGGCTGACCCCAAAATTATGTGCTGGTAGTAAGAAGTTGATGGGATCTATGACTGTTATTCCATGGGGAAAAATACTGAGTTTCCTACCAGCGACTTGAGAATCCAAATGCTCCAATTTAAGCTTCATGGATCCCTGAAGGTTGGATAAGCACAACTTTTCGGTTCACTTTATTACTAGCAAAAGACACGATATGAAAGAATGAGTTGTCAGAAGTAGTTGTTAGCATGCACTACCATTGGCGCTGACATTGCTGCTGCCATTAATGATGTCCCTGACATGAGCCCTAAAGCTGGCCCTCCATATCGCGCTAATGAAGGCTATCTAAGTAGCTGCTGCAATGGGTGTAGGGGATGATTTTATTCTGACTTGGAACTTCTCTCCCTCCGAGGTATCCTAACTCAACGCGAGGGCGACCTGATCGACTCAACGGATCCGGTTGCAGCTCAACCCTTCCTTCCCCTGGTATGGGCTACGGCAATCTCAATGCGTGCCGAAAAATACGGTTACATTCGCAACCCTCACGCTCTAGTCAATCTAATTCAGGTAGATANGATAAGCACAACTTTTCGGTTCACTTTATTACTAGCAAAAGACACGATATGAAAGAATGAGTTGTCAGAAGTAGTTGTTAGCATGCACTACCATTGGCGCTGACATTGCTGCTGCCATTAATGATGTCCCTGACATGAGCCCTAAAGCTGGCCCTCCATATCGCGCTAATGTAGGCTATCTAAGTAGCTGCTGCAATGGGTGTAGGGGATGATTTTATTCTGACTTGGAACTTCTCTCCCTCCGAGGTATCCTAACTCAACGCGAGGGCGACCTGATCGACTCAACGGATCCGGTTGCAGCTCAACCCTTCCTTCCCCTGGTATGGGCTACGGCAATCTCAATGCGTGCCGAAAAATACGGTTACATTCGCAACCCTCACGCTCTAGTCAATCTAATTCAGGTAGATATAAAAAAGGGATTAGCGGAAAGGTTCCTTTTGCTAAAAACTGTCCTAAGACCCTATGTTTCATATTTTATCAAAATTAACTGTGTGATGTTGCCTTATCCTCTGTAGTCTTCGACACATTCATGAGTGTTTGTTGGCATTTAGTAATGCCAGTTTTATCCGATATCCACGCAGGGGATAGAACAGGTGGTTGAGTAAGAAGAGGAGACGTTGAAGCCAGAGGTGAATGGCGCTAAGCGTTGCCTTCCCGCAGGCACTAATGAAATCGCCACAACGCATAAAACGGAAATGAGGAAGTAAGAGATTGAGTAGTGTCATTATCAAGAATGAGAAGTTGTTCAAAATTGATAGCACTTTAAAATGAGAATAACATAGACCCACCATAAGAGTAGGCGATGCTAATCTAACGACATGATTGCAGGTCAACAAACGAGCTACACCGTATATCTACATCGATATTCAATAGAATGCGCTTCTAACATTGAAATGAGACTTCCCCTATTAAGGTTTGGATTCGCAACTTGGTCCTTGACTTTACTATTGACAAAACACGTGGTTGTTGACTTTAGATTGTGGATTGTAGGTTATAAATGGCTTTCGAGAGTCATTGCTGAAGCTGTTCCTCATGGACAAAATCTGCGTTCCATTGGTATACACACAGGTGAGCTACCACTCGCTAATATCCTTCCAAGCAGCTCAGTCATTAGTTTAGGAATGGATAGGTAAGGTGCTTTTTATTCCGTAGTAATTACTAGCCGTAAGGTATCATAAGAGATCTTCACTGAATAATATGCCTAACATCATTTTACCTGTACTTTCTGTGTCACAAGACTCACTCTTACGATTCCTCTTAGCTCTTTTCATGTGTCTTCTGCTAATACTCCTACAATCTTTTCTCTACTGACCATTTGCACTTTCTTGACACTGGCAGCATCAGTAGATGGCAGTGAAAGTGTGAATGGAGGATGACAGAAGCTAGGTATGTTTACCCATTCGGACAACACAAAAACAGGGAAAGTGGACACTTCACCTTGCAGTAGCCATCAATTCCTATGCAGTCCGGGGGTTCGTGAGAAGGAAGTAATTTACAAATCAAATGGTGCAAAAGAAGACAAAAAGGCTCTAGAAGAAATCTTGAGATTTATATGCGACAGATTTGCTTTAGAGCCGGTGGGACTCAGCACACGTGGTGCTGTGCAGCGACTGCCACTGGTGTTAGTCAGAGACTCAATAATCCGTATATTACCATCAAGGTATCACTTGGTCATCAGCCCAATCTAAAGGAAGATGGGTGCTTTCCTATTTCCTTCCAAGAGACGGAAGATTTTTACCATGTCTGATTGCATTACTGCGAAGCTACCACCGAAACTACTAGTCGAGGTGTTACAGTTAAATTTGAAAACAGGCTCACAAAATGTGAGAGTGTTAAACCACAAGAGGTGGGATGTAGTGAGATTGTTTAGATGTGAAATGGTTGTTAAATCATGCCTTTTTTAGCAAACTGACTGAAGAGGAAACAGAAGGTCTCTTTTAATTCATTTTAGGTGGTCACACTGGCTGTCTACTCCTACTTCCTGTCATCCATCATTGGTCGGCAGTTCATCGTCAACACATCGGATTACTCAGAACCATTCAGGAGGGACTACTATGTTCCGCTATATGCGGTTCTTGAGTTCATTGTGTACATGGGATGGCTGAAGGTGCGTAATCCATTGCTGTCTTACGTGAGTTAGACATTCCATACAGCAGTCACACGTGTGGAGAAATAAGTTCTATTATTAATGAACTAGGAAATCAGAGATCTGCTAAAACCTACAAATTTTCGCCTTGTTGATGCTTGTCATTTGCATAGGAGTAGAAATAGCGATGAGATTTGAGGTAGGGGTAGGGGTCATTTATTCGGTGCTTCAATTCAACTTGCATCTACTGATGGCACGCAATGAAGTGTGCTATTGCCTTGGCAGCGACACGTCGTGTGCTAAAACAACATAGGAACAGGGGCCAGAAATGCCTTACTTCTTCAATATATGTTACTTTACTGGCGTGCAGCCATTGTAACCATTCATCGCTTCACTTTGTGATTACCTTGAAATAAGTCGATTGAAATCACGTCTGAATCCCCCACAGGGTGCTTTTAAGGACTAGGTAAGGACGTCATACCGCCTTACAACCAGTAACTGGTAAGTGTTTGTGGCTTAAGCCATTCCCGATTGTGACGATCATGCGACTGGATGATAATTTTTACGGAACAAAGCAAGTTTGATTTGAATTTGATAGGAGAAATGCTGGCGATAGGTCATGAGGAGATCCGATCAACACACAGCAGACTTCACTGATGCTTTTAGGAAGCTCTTTTTCTGCGTGTATGCAGCAACCTAGTGTGAGTTCCTTTGCACCAAATACTCTATAGATGTGTAGGCAGAGATGAATTCAAATTAATTGGAAGGAGTTACATCAGTGGTGGTATTCTGACACATGAGTGGATAGTTGATGGCACAAATGATTGGTTAGATAGCAGCGCATGAGATCCTTTCCACGGCAATGCCCCGCATACCATCATTTGACTTCTACTTACTTTAACCTTGAGAGTTAGATCTGCAATCCTTCGAAAAGTCCGACAATGCAACGTGCGGCAGTGAAAGAACGAGGCAACTCTGCATGCCAAATCAATTATCTGCGTCCAATTAATGTTGAGTAGTTTAACGCTGGTAAACGGCACTGTGTGCACCTTTGTGGCTCCGTGTAAGCCACTTCGTTACACGTAGCACTTCGCCAAACTTTCAAATACCAAGGTTCAACTCATGCCTGTCAACATGGAAAATTCCACCAGCGTTATTGCTAACGCTTCTAGCAGCGGCTGCACAAAGGAATACATTTACTGCCACCTTAAATTTTACCGGCGTAAAAAGAAAATGGTGTTGTCGGAAACAGACAGTGAAGCATTACATTTAATCAGCCTCAAGTCAGATAGTGAGATAACGCAGATACATCAGATTTGTGACGTAAAATCGGCTTTATTATTCAATTAGTCGTATTGTGCGGAGAAAAAGCATTAAGCCAATGGCAATCTAATGGCTTTTTAGTCTTTAAAATTTTAAATTTTGTATTGGGTTTGCAGGCAATACCGAGAGACTTGTACTAAAGAGATAACTGACACATGGCACAGGGTCGGTAGGGAATAAGGAGCGCCTCTTAGTCTAAAGATTCAGTGCATTGGTCGTTGAGATGCTGGTCAGATTCGCAGGTGCTAATTTTCCGTAGTAAACTGGTTGGATTTGCATAGATAATGTGCCCAACACTCTCCTTGCCCTAAGCAAGCCGTAGAGATGTCACATTCTATGTTGACTGGGTGCTGCGACCAAGCTTATTGCTGTTTTTCAAGACCATGAAGACATTTTGCCCAACCGTGCTCTGCAGACAAATAGAGAAGTCTACAAAAAATACAGATGAGCAGGAGGCATTTAAACCGGTCACAAGTCATTTCCTTCAATTCGAATCGCCTGTACTGACGATTGGCCTTTCTTGCGTCGATCACAGAGTCCTCATTCTGTGTTATGATAAATTAGGGCAATTGCAGTCCAGATTGTCTTGCTGCACTTATGCAGTCGCGACAAAGCCTAATTTTTGTGGATACAGGCAGCCTAACATTTGTTCTTTTGTCCGAATGCCTGGTGCTTTCGCTCAGATCAGAAAACCATCTTCAAGGAATAGAAGTTTATACTAACAGCAAAATAATCAGCGGATTGGCACTGGCCAGCATTTGCACAACTTGTGCCTTCTAAAGAGCCCCTGCTTCAGCTACTGTCCAAGCAGTAGTTTGAACTCTGATGTATCCGTAATTCGATTCCTCCTTTCGAACCGCAATAAACTACTACAATCTTTATAAGCAGGAGGAAACTGTGCCAACTTTCAAGCTAGCCTTTGGTTGGAAATTGACGACTTCTTACAAAGCAAGTTGGATTCCTAATTAACTCTTCAAAAGTGGTTAGTGTATGGCTAATACTCATTAAGCATGGGTAAGTAAACAATAAAGGTTAAAGGAGAGAATTTCTAAGTATTTAGCCTTGAAACTTGATTACTATCTCTCATATTAATTCAGAATCATTATATTTTAGGCTGTAAGGCACCAAAGTAAGAACATTATTTGGCTCTCCTTTATTTTCCCCCCCTTTTTAAATTCTAGGCCTTGAACCGTCATCGTTAATTTGTTTCCTTTTTGATCTAAAAGGTGGCTGGAACCTTGGTAAATCCAGTGGGCGAGGATGATGAAGACTTTGACATCAACACCATAATTGACCTCAACTGGAGTGTAAGTAGGGAAATAATCTAGAATTATTACGCAGTTTTGGATGGCAAAATATCTCAGTGATAGAAGTGACGCATGACATATGCCACAGCATGTTTTAGAAAAAAGAAGAATCTAATATTGATTTACGATAACAAAGCAAAATGTGTGATGCATAAGCTCCAACTTCCTTGGAGTCAATTTGGCGATGCTACCGGGTAAGTCACCATTAATGACATGAGTGTCCGAGGAGGATCGACATTAACCAATATATTTAGTTTGTCCTCTCTAGAGGAGTGATTATTTCATCACCGGTGCGATAGATTTAGTGCAATTCTGACGTCCAGTAAACTACCAGTAACGGTCACTAACACAGAGAGTGATGCTTTCAAACTTTTCCTTTGTTTCCTTCCTTTCACGAGAACAGTATGGAATGCGTATAGTGGACAGTAATTATCATCCAACCGAACTTGTTCGGGACAAATTCTGGAATTCAGCTAACGTTAGCCTGCCGCATACAGCTGACTCGAAGAAACTTCACCCATCGCAAATGATTGGCTCGGTTTTTAACATTGAGTGAATCTGCCCTTTTAAAGAACTCGCCCTAAATTATGCACGATCTACAATCGCCACTTATAAGTATTATCTAACTCAGACTAATGCATCTATGCAAATAGGTACAATTTAACTGCTTCAAGTTCGTAGAATTTATTTTTGCAATTATACGGAAGAAGTATTGATTAGCCATTGTCAGAACTTTTAGAGAAGCCATCATAATTCACTTCCAGTTTCTTCAGCATCGAAAATGCTTTTCGATCAAAACTTTGAGGAGCAGCGAGGTTAGGTTTTATTACTGTGAGTTCTGGTTTTCTAGCGTTTTAGGTACCGACCCTCATGATCGCAACTTCAGTGCATGCAGTGCGGTGCATCTTCACACGGTGAGGCTGATTAATGCACCCGGGTTAAGGCCAAAAGTTTGAAAACAAGATAAAACCTAATTTTTTGAGCACATGGCGTAGCTGCTATTTTAACAGCAATGTCACTAAAAGGGAGTCTTTCCATACTTCAATCAAGGGATAAAATTTAGCTGAATTGGAATCTTAATAGAGTCGTGGATCAGAAGATCATCATGACACACCACGAGAGCCAATGAGACTTCGATTAAAGAGAGAGCCAATGAGACTTCGATTAAAGCCGTCGAATGGCCTAGAAATGCACAATCTGCCAGGTGACTCATCATCTACGCCCTGCAGCATTCAAAGCTCCATGATTTCACCATCGATTAATGCTGGAGAGGCGATTCTTCCAATCTTGGCAGAGGTGGACGCAAACGCAACCCGGATGTGAAGGGACATCCTGGCACATCACTTGGGGATGGTGGTGAACAAAACCAAATTGATGACCAAGATGGCAATATCTCAACTCCGGAGAATGAACAAATCACTTCAAAGCCAAAAAATTCCTTTTCGACCATGAAGTGACTTGTATCCATTCTCTCAAGCTCTTAATGTCGCATGTGTCAACCGATAAGCTCATCCGTTGGATGCCTCATAACAAAGTTCAATGAGATTTTTCTGATTTTGCCCTTAGTATAAACACAATGGATTGCTAGAGAAGGTTTGAAGTCGAAAATGAATTGATAAAGGTGTTATCCCCTGCAGTGATAATAACAAAACTGCTAAGGTCGACTCAAATTTTGCTCTCTTTTTGGTCGTACGCGCCTCACCATGAGCAGTGATAGAGGGATATTGGAGTAGAAGGAATATTATTTTGAAGGAGCGATGCACAAGTTTAGCACAAGTCCTTTTCATGCTGCAGGACACATAAACCGGATGTGATGAAACCTTTTTAGTGTGCTGCTTAGACACCGTTTACGGGGCTTTGCGGAGCATTCTTAGCACATGATTAGCTTTAAAAATGTTTTAATGCTCGCATTTTAAGTCCTTTTAGGCTAACCATCGCATAAACTGCTCAAAACTCTAAAGTTTTAGATTTACTAGCGTGAACATTCGACCGTTGTACTGAATTAAGCTAGATGTCTCTGAAGAGCATCATCAGAGTTTATCGAAGGGAGATAGAAGCATGAATTGGGATGTCTAGGAACTTGATTCACTCCTCATTCGATACTGTTGATTACGCAAGCGTTAAATTCCAAGGCAACTTTCGCACCCACAGTAAGTTTGTCATGCTAATCAGCTTCACTACCTGTCCCCAACTTGCCTTCTGTCGAGCACTGCTTATTGGATGGTAGGACAACGTTAACCTCGTGGTAGTAAGGCAGAAAGACCTAATATTTACCACTACTTTCGCGACAACAAAATCAAGGAAAAGATTCTGTGAACGCCATTCTAATGTGCCTGCTAAGGCTTTAAAGAATGATTCAGAGTGGTCTGGAAGTAAGCAGCATGTAGGATTGAAAGAGTCTTCCTTGTTTTGGGCATGATGCGCAAGACCTAAGTGGAAAGACCTTGGATTGGTCTACCACTTTAAAAGTTGTAAAGTGTGGCAGTAGCCAACTTGTGATATTTATTCCACCGCAAANACTTGGATTGGTCTACCACTTTAAAAGTTGTAAAGTGTGGCAGTAGCCAAATAGTAAGGCAGAAAGACCTAATATTTACCACTACTTTCGCGACAACAAAATCAAGGAAAAGATTCTGTGAACGCCATTCTAATGTGCCTGCTAAGGCTTTAAAGAATGATTCAGAGTGGTCTGGAAGTAAGCAGCATGTAGGATTGAAAGAGTCTTCCTTGTTTTGGGCATGATGCGCAAGACCTAAGTGGAAAGACCTTGGATTGGTCTACCATTTTAAAAGTTGTAAAGTGTGGCAGTAGCCAACTTGTGACATTTATTCCACCGCAAACTTTGCTAACACATTAAATGAATGCTAATCCTTGCAGCGAATTTTACCCATCATGAAGTGTGGAGGAATATTCGTGCCTAAGTTGAGCGGTTACTTATTTTGCGATGCCTAACAACGAAGGGCTTTTAACATTCCCTGTGGATTTTTACGCACGTTCCCCATTGTCCTTGCTCAACACTCTAACTAGAGCCTGTTCCTCCTGCGCTAATATGTGTACGGGTTGATATACGCAAATTTGATTAAGAATTTACAGAAGAATGCGATGTACCTGGGTATTTAGAAATAATTTTATTGCAGGAATGCAGGAAGACCAAAGGCCAGGTGTGGTGCCCAAGTAATTATTCCCAACCATCGTGCCCATTCTTCGACTACAAGTCGCCACAGTTACTCGATGCTGCTCAGGAACAAAATAATGCAACCCTTAACGTCAACTCATTTATACGTTCTCGCTAAAGATGCTGCTCAGGAACAAAATAATGCAACCCTTGACGTCAACGCATTTATACGTTCTTGCTGAAGGTTCTATCAGACTTTCACTAGATATTCCCAATTATTTCAAGCCCAAATCGACTTCAGTATGGTTCAAGTCACAGAATTGAGAACCAAGTAGGTATCCAAAGTGCGGTAGAATAACAGTCGGGCTACTTTTTTGGTGACAGTCCTTATAGTTCAGTCCGTCAGAGCTCAAGCTTATCTCTGCGACTACTAGGCAGCTAAGAGAACACCACAAGCATTACGGGACCAAAAAATGCAGTGTCATTACTAGACAGAATTTTATTTGCATTTTGTGCAGATGAAACACGCGGAAGGTATCCTAACTAATGAGTTTTGCACCTCAATGGTTGGAAACATAGTTTGGTCATCGTGAGTTTTTTTCAACTTGTGAGCAATAAAAGCACTTATTCCGGAACAAGCCATTTCCAAATTAAATAAGTTATTCGTGCTTCCTAAAATAAAAATGTGCCTGTCTGTGATCTTTAAAAATTCTTAATTTTACATTCCTACACTGTCACAAGGATGGGCAATTTGGCTTATAGTTTATACCATCAATACAGCTGAGATGGGCAATTTGGCTTACAGTTTATACCATCAATACAGCTGAGCAGATTTAATAGAAATACAATTTGTTCAGTAGTTCGAACTCATGTACTGCTTCAAGATTAGTCTGACGCCAAAAAATATGGCACTCGAGCAAAATACGTACTGTAATTTCACGGCAAGACTTAGGGGCCAGTAGTGTGGCCTGAAAATCACGCAGACCTGCCGCAATATCCGAGACCCTATGTACTCCCCTGCCCACTTGGACATAAAACATGTACTTTTTATTAAGAACTTAATAAGTCGGTGTAGCAAAAGTTGATTAACGAAATCATTTTTGCAGCTTTGAAATAGGGTTATTGCCAATTAGCCACTTTTAGAGTCAAAGACTGGATAATTCAGGTAAAATGCACATTCTTGTCATCATGCTTAAGCACTTATGGTGTTTTTGGCAGGCCTCTTTGTCTGTTTAGTGGAACGTACTTGCATTTAGCATAATGTTGCATTAATGTTACGAAAACAGGATTTATGTGGATGCATCCAATACAATGAGCTACTGTCGCCAGAAGTTCCGGTTATTTTCCACGTTTGGTTGCGTGCTAGTGACTTATGGGCGTCTTTCGAACCATCTACTTAAAGTCAGATTTTGTCAAGTCCAGTTTCATGCCATTGCTCTTTGTCATGCAGACTCTACAACTAAAGTAGGTGCGCGTCGATATGACGCCATAATGATAACCAAGCACAAGTGACCATTGAACTTACCCATTTAGAGGCGCAAAATCATCAAATCTGTCCTAGCTGAAGTGGCATGAGCTTGTAATAATGGGGTTAGAAGAGGATCGGTAAATAGTTTGGATTACTTTGAAATATATTTCATTAGAATGCCTCATGTAATTGAAAAATGCTTTACAAGTGAGCTTATAGGCCCTGATAAACTTTTTGTTTATTTAACCTTCTCCCAATTGCCTTACCATAAGGTACTGACGTGGTATAGCCTCCTGGAGATTCACGATTCTTTTGATTTCCTTAGGCATGCTTACATGTCACTAAGCTATGCGATGGTCGTGATTGAGTGATTTTGCAAAGGTTGCAAATCAAATAGTGTCATAGGTTGGTAGTCATGCACTAGACATAAATGTGGCTTAGGATGGAGGAGCAAGTTGGCGTTCGGCTCTTTGTTTCCATCCTCAAACGGCTCGGTCGTTGCCTAAGGATCCAAGGCTACCAAGATTCTGGGACTGAATAATTGTCAGATGTCAAGTATATTGCATTTTTATAGGAGAGTGTGCGTAATTTTCAAAAACTGGTGTCTACCTGATCGCTTATGCAAGATAAGTTAACAAATCCGTGTTCATGCGTGTGCATTTGCATGCGTAGAGATGCAATTGGATGAGGTCGAGATGATAGCATCCCAAATTCAACCTCGTGATGGAGTCTGCATCTTGCAGCTTCAGCTTCTGGGTTAGNAAATTCAACCTCGTGATGGAGTCTGCATCCTGCAGCTTCAGCTTCTGGGTTAGGAATCTGTTCTTTATGTGTGAGTTGCACTTTGAAGCAGGGACGATTGGATAAACTCAGTGCTAGGGATGCACTATTCAGGCACCAAGCCTCATCTATTAAGTTAAATATGATGTTTTTTAAAAAACTGGTAATATCCTTATTTAGAATGGCTGACATCAGAGGAACTTTAGTCTTGCCGTTGAAGAAGATGCAATGTGGACGCCGCAACTTTCATTCGACCCATCAGGCTCTTTTTATAGCGTTTGAGAAAAAGGGCAAAAGTTTCATAGCAATTGCAACTCATTGATCTAAAATATTTAATTTGGAGACGGAAACAAAGAAAAAGGGAAGAATAATGGCCCCTCATCCTATTAAGTCTCGTACTTCCCCGTTCGGACTGAGGACTTGGAAATTCTCTCCTCTAAGACTTTACTGTGCCTTAGTTTAATTTTTGTCCCATTGCATCCTTGTTTCCTGCGTACCNAGCGTTTGAGAAAAAGGGCAAAAGTTTCATAGCAATTGCAACTCATTGATCTAAAATATTTAATTTGGAGACGGAAACAAAGAAAAAGGGAAGAATAATGGCCCCTCATCCTATTAAGTCTCGTACTTCCCCGTTCGGACTGAGGACTTGGAAATTCCCTCCTCTAAGACTTCATTGTGCCTTAGTTTAATTTTTATCCCATTGCATCCATGTCCTCTGCGTGCCTTGGTGTTTAGTTCTCCACTGTTCAGTGCAAAACAGCAACACGGGATAGGTATACAATCCCGCGATTGAGGCTTCTGCCCTATGGGGTTTGGCTATTCAGGGCCGATTTAAGTGGCCAAGGTTTTTGAGCGAAGTGTGGTGACTAGCTCAAACACAAAAGATCGTTATATTCACTAGTTTCATCTGATCCATGAAGGGTTTCACTGCTCCTTTTCTTGGGCATCTGGTAGGATGGCTATGGTGCTTGAAAGTTGTTGCATGTGGCCTGCAGTGTATAATGCCGTTGCGCACTCTTGCTCATACCTCTCTATCTCCTCAACATCCTATCAGCATTGCCATTATTGTAGGATTCTTTACATCCAACTTTGTGTAGGACCTTCTCCTCAACCCCTGACACCGCGTTTACTGTGAACGCAAGTAAATGTCCACTTTGCTCTGTTTCCTCCTTCTCCATTCTCTCCTAATCTGAGTTGGAATGCTTCGATATGCTCAGGCTTGTCAATCTCCTTGTAAAACCGACCTAGATAAAATGATTATGAGTTGATTATAAACGGGGTCTCATCCATTGAGCCCATCAAAGGCATACCATTGGAGGAGCACTCCACCACACAGTCGATGCTATTGATGAATCTGATGTGAGAGCAGCCCTTTTTCACCAATCATCCGAAGGCTAATACCAGCTCAATTAGCTCGAAGTCGTTTAAGCAGTAATACAATGAACATTCGTGCAAAAAATAATCCAATTCAATTTTATGGTATGCGTAGAACACTCGCAAGTACAGCACTATAAGTTGGCATGTGCTGGTTTTGCTTGGAATGATGACAAATATGTGAGATGTAACATGAGCAGACGAGGGGCCTTGCAACTACCGTCTCAATCCTTCTCCATTCTCTCCTAATCTGAGTTGGTATGCTTCGACCTGCTCAGGTTTTAATCTCCTTGTAAAACCGACCTAGATAAAATGATTATGAGTTGATTATAAACGGGGTCTCATCCATTGAGCCCATCAAAGGCATACCATTGGAGGAGCACTCCACCACACAGTCGATGCTATTGATGAATCTGATGTGAGAGCAGCCCTTTTTCACCAATCTTCCGAAGGCTAATACCAGCTCAATTAGCTCGAAATCGTTTAAGCAGTAATGCAATGAACAATCGTGCAAAAAATAATCCAATTCAATTTTATGGTATGCGTAGGCAATGAACATTCGTGCAAAAAATAATCCAATTCAATTTTATGGTATGCGTAGAACACTCGCAAGTACAGCACTATAAGTTGGCATGTGCTGGTTTTGCTTGGAATGATGACAAATATGTGAGATGTAATATGGGCAGACGAGGGGCCTTGCAACTACCGTTTCAAAGCCGGTTTTTCCACATGGATCACCACCTTATTGGCAGGCTAGCGTAGGATGGAAGATTTGCGCGCCTGCTTCAGCCACCATTGCAATATGTTTGATGGGAAGGCTACTAAATGAAGACCCTGAAATTACCTCCTGTGTTTAGTTCCACGTTATGATATCACCTTCAGCAGTGCTGAGTTCCAGCCCTCTCCGTTATTTCCCTCTTTTGGTTTCCATGCTTCAATTCTACTTTCACCTTCAAACACACGCTTGAATAAAATGCATATATTTGGGCATTTCAGGTGTGCGTCTGCACGAGTTGTCTATTTCTACATTGGACCAAGTATTCTCAAGCTATGAGGGATCGATAGTAACTGGGTCAGTCTTTAGAACATTTGCTTCATTTACGTTTACCTATGAGGAATATGAATTTCTCCATAGTCATTAGTGCTAAGAACTATAAACTTTCCTATTGGAAATGTTAGCACGACCCCAACCGTAGTTGTTAGCGTTAAAAACTATAAATTTTCCTTTTGGAAATGTTAGCACGACTCCACTGCGCTAAAGAAGGCTGATCATATTCAGTGTCCTCTACAAAGCAACAAATAAAAGCAGATTTTGATTTGAAATTTGCCAGGACATGGCTAGTACTGCTAGCACAATTATAAGAACCGCTCAGACATCGTGGGAGTCAATGACTTGAATTTCTATCGCGGTGTCGATTGGCACGAGGCAGNCACTACAGGCTATTATCCAGCCCTGTCTCACACAATTATAAGAACCGCTCAGACATCGTGGGAGTCAATGACTTGAATTTCTATCGCGGTGTCGATTGGCACGAGGCAGTTTCTTGTATATTGTAACCGGTTAAATTCGTGGGCATTGGAATGCCGATTGCATTTCCTTGAGCTGTAGCTGAGCAAAATCTTGGAGAAATAATATTGCCAAAATCACGCGGTTTAGATACAATCGCATTTCCAGCGCCCGACGCAAAAGGCAAAAATGTAATACCGATTGCTTCATTTTAGATACCAATTATTCACGTGCTTCCACCGATGCAATTCATTCTATCACCGTGAACTGGCCAATAGTGACACAGTACCCCCAGATCGACGAAACACGCTCACTTTGCAATTCTTGTGACCAAGTGCGCAGACCGGCGCGCTAAATCCTTCAAAGAGTTCTCATTTCCAGCATCATTTAGCCTGTAGCAGTTAAAAGGCCTATTCAAATACCTTCAGAAGATCTACAAAATCGAGATTGAAAGAAAGCATGAAATGCTGGCGCAGGGTGTACTTCCAAGCCAGTGCTGCCATGGTAGTAGTACAATTTTAGCTCAGTCTGTCTGCGTCTCCCTCGTCCAGTAGCAGCAAATGCACTAAATGACATGGCAACTCAAAGCCTTCTATGTGGAGCGCAAACTAGCTGCAAAAACAGCATCGATACTGTTGCCTGTTTAACCGCTACTAGCCACTACGAGTAGACTCTGTGTTCTTCGATGTTGCAAATGATCGACAGTAAGCCAATTCTTCAAAAGTGTACAGTTCAAAAGAGCAACATTTTACGTACTTTTCGAAACACTCGAACTCGATGTCTGGTAGAAGCTCCACTGGACCCTTCTTTTCTAGCTACTTACTAACCTAATGCAGAATTTGAGAACCACCAATGCGTGTCGGAGCTGGCCACCGCTTTTGTTCCCAACGGGGAGTATCACAAAACCAGCAATCGATCCTGACAAATACGCTATTAAATTGGTTTATTTGTCACTGCGCTTCTGGTTCCTGACGAAATTGGCGTTTTGCGACCTACCACAGGCAGGGCTTAATGGGTGGACAGTCTTTCGGTTCGTGCACGCGATGTGTCTACGCATCATGTGTGACGGGCCAAGTAGAATGGGAGTCAGAACACTCAGAAGGCTTTCAATTTTAAAGTAGAAAAGCGCAAGAAGTTATCTGTGACATTCCGTTTCAGTACCGATGATAGGCAAAAAGCATGGGGTCATAGTGCCGATGCTGTTCATTTTTGACTCTGTTCATGCCCAACTCACATTTCTTCTCGTCTTGCCTACTTTCCAAAGGCACCAAATTGTTCATGCAAACCCTTGACACACTGATGTTCAATAGAGGCCAACCGGATAAGGCCTAATGCATTCGATTAAAAAGAGGTTCACGTAGAAGCAGTCAAGAAACTAAGGCAAGTGTTCTGTCCCACACCTAATCTTGCACTTCCTGATTTTGAGCCAAGCGCCTAACTTTGTATCGAGAACGTTGCTATAAAATGTTGTAGGCAGTGCACCATTGTGAAATAAAGTACAAAACCGAAGGTGTGTCAATGCTTTTAAAAGTACAAATATCAACAACATAGTTGGAGAGCGCTTTACTGAGTTAGTCTCAGAGGGTGGTTAAAATAGGTGCTAGCAGAGCTTTTCATGATGAGTACCTCAATAATTTGGCTCGTTGCGTTCCCTATTGTAAAGATTTACATGCACCTGAATATTTGTGTAGTTGAGCTGTGTAGGAGACATTCGTACCAATAATAAAGTGGGCCCACTATGTGGAGCCAATGAACCGTAGAATTTAGTGGTTTGAGAAGGAAATTATAGGGTCTAAATGCAAGGGTGTAAAGTAATGTCACGGAATGAATGAAACTGCTGTACGAGTTAGAGAAAAGGAAAAGGTGTGCGAGTGAGGCTTTGCTGCCCTCTGTACAGCTTTTAAGTTAAAGGGTCTTGTTAAATGTTTCGTTTAAATTTTGTTTATGCGTCTAGGATGGCGAAAACTGAGGCAACAAAATTTGTCTGGTAATTTCTAATAGCATATTGAAAGCTAGTTTCTTTGGGGCAATCCTTTGCAGTTGAACGGCTGTGATGGATAAAATGCGAAACACATCGCCCAGAATAGTTTTAAAAGAAGTGTTGGAAATGCAAACTGTTGCAACAGTCCTGTTTTGAGTGATTTTGCAAGCGAATGTCTTAGTCAGGAAAAGCAAGATTACTAGAGCATTAAGGTGTGCAAAATAAGAAAATTTATCTTACTAAGTTGACCTTCATTAAAAATATAACCCTACTCAAAACTACCTTTATTGAGAACCTCTGCTTTCGAAGATGAAGATACTTTAACCTATTTTAGTATGTTTAAATAGGTAGTTACTTTGCTTAGACGTCATATCATTATTTTAAGCTTGCGTTTGCACCCATGAATAGCTGACACAACAACTAAAGACTAACCACACCACGAGCAAACACATCACTGACAACTGCTGTTTGATAAGGATAATTAGGCGGGCAAATCTCCTCGTCAGTTCAAGTAACTCTAAAATCACGTCTTTTGGCAGCTACTTTTGCTAGATTGCCATGCGACTACAAGCCAAGCACTCTGACCTTCACTACCTTGAAAATGAGGGGTAAAGTAGCCTATTGGATCCGCAAGTAATAGGCAGCAGCCATTCAAAGAGACAGTAAAAGATATGCACAAAATTGAATACAAGGCGAAGGGAAGGGGCAAGCAGTTAATAGTTGCAATCTAGTCAAGGTGAATTAAAGAGTCTCGGCGGTTTTGGCAGAGGCGATGTAGGGACTTGGATCGATCTTTAGGTTGGCAATGTGCTTATTGTAATATTTGCTGACGGTGATAAACTCCGTCTCTGGAATAACGTAGGTGCCCACATACTCAAGGCATGCTGGCGACTCGTTCCCACATCCTCTTCCACTTTGTCGACGTAAAGCCACCTCCTCTGCTGTCAAATGACGCACTATGTGATAGCGTGGAAGGTAGATTTGGAGGTTGTGGGCAAAAATCTAAAAAAGTAGTGATGGACTTAGAGTACGCTCCTCGGCTTTGAATACGATTTTAATGACCACCTCTTTACTCAGATGCAGCGATAGGGCGAGCACTAGCAGTAAAAATAAGCACCTGATTCCTGCTTATAGACACATTGGTGTCGTTGGTGATCTTGGCTGATGTAAAATCCACTCCAAAAGCCGCAATAAATAATCCCGGTCTGAATTTCTCGTCTGGTACTTAGAGGAGAGAGGCTTAGGCGAAAGCAAAGGTGCCAATTAGGATAGGCTTCGCAAAGCATAGATTTGCACAGTCATTTACAACGGTAAACTCCTAACTCGTTGTAACTCACCTTGAGTTGGCGGAGAATAGGGCTTAGTAGTGCCACGAGGAACCCAACGGCCAGACTGATATGCATAGACATTCTGATCTTTTGGCAACAAGTCCAAGAAAATCATGTACATCCCATCAGACTTTAGGCCCGTAACGTTAATACTGAGCCTAGGGAAGATGCGGCTACAAAGCAAATTACCAATGACATTTACCAATCCAATGGAAGAGTGAATGCTGACGGACAACAATTGCAAATAAGCTACAAATCTAAGTCATTTTGAAATTATTTGCATGCCCTTCCTTCTGATTGACATTTCTATTTGGTGGGGTCCCTTCCCCCGCCATACCGCCCTATTCCTCAACCGTAGAATGATTTTCGGATTTCCCGTCGAATTTGAGGGCTCTAGATCCTCTCCTGCTATGCAAATGGACGAGAACTCCTCTCTCTCACCGTTGAGGTCCTCAGGCCACACGTTGGGCACACCCTGAGTAACTGCCAATAAGGCCGAGTGCATAGCCTGGTCCACAACGATCGGAGGGAAGATATGACTTGCTCGCGCTTCTAAACTGGCAGATGCACAACTCACTCCTTCTTTCGGTCATGCTTTTTCTGGATCGCAGTCTTTGCCTTCTTCCCTCGCATCTGTCATTTGTGAGGATAAGATGCTGATTTGTGATATATTACTGGTCCAAAATATATCGCCTGAAGTGAGCCTTGTTTGATCACTATGAGCAGTTTATACTCAACAAATCAGCATTCAACGACTAATCTTTGCATTTGCCAAGGTTTAGGTTTGCTAGCTCGCGGTGCTACAAGGCATGGCTCCTTGCCCAAAGAAAGGTGTAGGAAAGTCACAGATGCGACTTCAATTCAAGGCTGAATAGGAAGTAAAAACGAATGCATCAAACCCACAAAATTTGACTAGATTTGTTGTCAATGCAAAGTCGTAAATTTAGTTTTGAAGCAAAACAGGTCGCAACCTACGCAGTGTTTAGGACTTAAAGTTTGTCGTGCTATACGAATTGATACTGTGAGGTCCTACAACTTAGGCTTCCGTCAACTTGTGAGCGGAATCCTACACTTTGCAACTGCTGTTCAGACTGTCTAGTATGCGTAGCAATAGCCTGCCGCCAGTTCTACCACAGATGCGAAACTGTTAGCTTGGTTGCATTCCACTTATGTACTTCCCTTGTCTCGGCGTTATTCGAGTTCTGATGCGCAAAAGCAGAGAAATCCGTTTGCCAATCAAATTCATTTCAAATCCTTGCATGTCTCACTAAAAGCTTAAGTGCTCATTATTGCGAAGATTGCAAAGCTACCGTATAATACCAAAGAAGTGGTAGCTAAAAGTCCCGTCTTCTTCGTTATAGTCTTCGGCTTATTACTGATCTACTTTTGGGGTAGAGATCGTGCTGCTGATGTTACAGTTATTATGGGCATACATTCCTCTTCATTGGTTCTGTAAGCCCATTTTGCCTTTGAATAAAAGAAAAAGATACCGGTTTCCCAATTTGAGGAGTTAGATCCATTGATGTCTCTACCACGCTTCATGCACCCTAGCCACACTGCCTGTACGTGTGTAGGCGGAGCTTAAGACCACCAATCCCCTTCGCTACCACACGGCATGGTTAAATTGATAAGCAGCTTTGCATGGCTTATTGTACAGAGTCTTTGAAGGTAGTTCCTCACGACTTAGCATGTAGCCGTTTCATTTTACAATGAGGGCCTTAAGTCTTTTCATAGGAAAGCAAATGAAAGGTTTCCACGCTACCGACAAATACGATTTTAAAATGTCCTTCCAACTGTTGCTCATTGTTTTCCAGCACAATAGCTTCTCTAGTTAAACCTTTGTTAGAAAGGGTCGAAACATGTTTCTCCATTACTTGACTATCCATATACATCCCTCATCGAAGCAAATTTCCTTTGCTTCTCCCTACCATCATACCTTGACTAAATCGAATAAAGGAAGACGAAGGGACCTGCAACTAAATGCTCTTTAGTGGGTGCATTCAAACTGCTTACTAAGAGTGCTGTAAACAAAGTCCTTGTCCCTTGATACCTATCAGTGAAATCAAAATAACCAGCCGGACAGGAAGGAAGCCAGAGACGCAGATCGAATCTAACCATCCAGCACATACACTAGGAAGTTGCAGAAACCTGAAGACCTGTACAAATATAAAGTTACTAGCTATAATGATTAGTTCGTAAAGGATCACTCCAGCGGCCAGCAGCGGAGTGACCACTTCTTCCAAAGCCGGCTGATTGCAAAGCTTGCTCAGTGAGTTCACTTGGGTCGCGAAATCTGTTCGGTTTTATGCATAAGTAATCTACTTTTGCCTCACTTGCTGTTGTGCAGTGATCATCGCACACTTTTATGTCATGTTACTTTCACTTTTCACTTTGGTGTTTGTCATTGCGCTCGCCTTGGAATGGCTTAAAACTCTAAATGGTAGAAAGTTTTAAGCCTTTGTTAACTTGCTGACATGCCAAATGAAAAACTGTGGGCAAAGGGAGTAGAATTTTAGCCTTTTAGAAGTTGGTTCCTGCAATGTCCTACTAATACGGTCAGTGCAGTTGCTGGCATAGGAGAATGGCATACGAAAGTCACCCTCCGGTTGGTTTTTGAGCGCGAACAAAGATAAACGGCCGAGACAAACTTGGTAAAAGATAGAGACAAGGATGGTAACGGAGAAGAGGAAAAGGACACCCAAGCTTGAGAGCTATTTCAAATTCATTTCGCCTTCTTCCGTAGCCGGTTTTGCTCTATTTCCGCAAAGGGTTGCACTGTTCATTCCTTTGAGCATCCGGTTGTTACATGTAGTATGTCAATTGGGTCGCTGTTTTCTTTCATGCCGTAGTGTTCACCTTTATCACATCTGCTAATGCGATGGCATTCCCTCTGGTTGGGATGCATTTTCTTGACATTTTATGAATGTTGGGAAGAATTTGCGGCACATGATGCTATTGCGTATTCTATCACACCATTCCCTAGCTCATATCTTCCTACCTCCTCAATCTATTATCAGCATTGCTATCGCTGTCGGACTCTTTACGTCCAACATTGCGTGAAACATCCTCCTCAATTCCTGACATCGTGCTTGCTGTGAACGCAAGTAAATGACCTTTGGGTATCCAGTGGTTAACTGGCTCTGTTTCCCTCACCGTTCGTTCCTAATCTGATTTGATCTGCTTCGACCTGCCCTAACCTGCCCATAATATCAGTAAAATGCTAATGGTCTTGTAAAACCGGCCTAAGTGCAGTGATTACAAGCGGATTATAGGCGCAGTTTTGTTAGTGAGCCCATTTCAGGCATTCCATTGGATGAGCACTCCACCACAAATTTGGTGCTAGTGGTAAATCCTATGCAAGAGTATCCGGTTTTGTACTACCTTTCTGAAGGCAAATGCTAGCTCGGCTAACTCGAACCCACCTAAGCAGTCGTGTAATGAACATTCATTCGGGGATAAATCCAGTCCTACTTTGAGGTGTGTGTAGGCCATTCGCAATTACAACATTATAAGTTAACATGCTGTGTTGGTTTTGCTTAAAGTGATGATGTAAATGTGAGATGCAATTTGGGCAGGCGAGAGGCCTTGCAGCCATTGTCTCGAAGTCCTGAGTCGTCAATCGACTTTCCCATGTGAATCATCACCATGTTGTCAGGCGAACGTAAAGTGAAGGAAGTGTGTGCTTGCTTCAGTCACTATTGGAGTATGTTTGATGTGAAGACTACTAAATGAAGACCTTGATGTTACCTCTTCCGTATGGACGAGAAATTGATACCATTTGTCACCCCAATGAAGAGACTGAGAGACTCACACTTCCATGTGGTGTGCACAGAAGAAGGGAAGCAGACGATGCAGGCAGCACAGGTGTTTTCCAATGCGTAGCATGCATTGCTATGATTTTACAACTTGGGTACGGTAAACAGTAAGAAGTTATTCCATGATTCGATGACCACTTCACAAAGACCGATCCACGCAGTGTGCAGATGTACATGCGTTCGTAGCTGTGCCAAGGTGAGGCATGTCACCAATCGCCTACGCGCTGTGTTGCATAGCATAATTATCAGTTCTAAAGCAAGTGGATCCTACCTGGTTAACCACGTAGAGCCTGACATTGGCGAGGGGAATGGATTGCTGCATTAGATGATGCGAAACGGGAATCTGCTTGTCATTGTAGACGTCGAGAATATTTGTTGCAAAGAAGAGTGGATGTAGGAGCAGGACGAAAAAGAAGAAGAAAAAAAAAGAAGGGGGAGAAGAAGAAGAGGGAGAAGAAAGAAAATGTTAAGCCCATTCAATGTTCCGACCCATTTTGTCGCTTAGAAAGCGCAGAATATTTCCATAGGCGTAGACTTGCATTCCTTCCTCTCGTTTTCCTAGCTGCACTGCGCACAATGAATGTGATGTTTGATGGCAAGTTTACTTTCTTACTGCATTTACTAAGCCGCTGCAATAATGGAGGGAAATAATTTTGTTTTTATGACTTTCGTAGATCAGGCATGGTGATGTTGGTGTGGTGATGCTCCCAATTCGGATGCGAAACATTACTTAGCCATGAGGATTTGCATCACCCAGAAGGGTTCGAATTCCACCCTTATAGTTCCAATGCCTTTTTCCGGCAAGAACAAATAACTTGTGAATATATGCCATTTAACTGTAGTGCTTTTCCAACACTTAGTCTATTTCCTTTGGTCATTAAGATGACTGGACTGCAAAAGCACCATTGTGCTTTTGATCATTTTATTTCCTCCATCCCTCGGATCATTACCAGTCCAAATCGTGGTTTATTTTGAAGATGACAATGTTTTGTCATCTGAGTGGCACTTCGATTCGAGAGGAGAGATGCACTTCAGTGAGTTAACTGATGATGCTACCTAAAGCACCTTATGGCATGAGGACAGATGGTTTAACGGAGATAACAACTCAGGTGGACTGACAACTGAAATATTTTTAAAATTTTGTCATCCTATTCGAGTGCGCATTTTTGAGGATAATGGCAGACTTGGTGCGTAGGAACCGATGCAGATAAATAATGGAGAGGTAGTGAAAGCAGTACTGACGGTGATAGCATGACAGGGAACAAAAATGGGAGCAGAAATGAGAAGGATAGAGAAAAAAGAATGGGAAGGAGGATAAACGAAGGTCGTTAAAAATGGATAGTAAGGTAAAGCTGGAGGTGAGGGTGGAGAGGAGAGGTGGAGAAGTACAAAGAATGAGAATGGAAAGAATGTTGATACGAAGTTGGTGAAGATGGAGAAGAGTATGGAGGTGAGGGTGAGGCATAAATGGTGGAGGAAGCAGAGATGAAAGGCGAGGTGAAAGGAGAGGAAACAAAGACAAAAGCAAGGGTTAGAGTAGTCTATAAGGGGTAAAGCGCATTCAAGCTTGTGTAAAGAACCGATTCTGTCTTCCTTGGCACCATGTGCCTGTTTGAACGAAAACAGAAATGTCAAAATGAGGAAGTGAAGAAAAGGTTGGTATTGGTTCAATCGCACTACCATTCACTTTCAAGAGGCCTTCAAAACTCGTCTTATTACCATCTACGATTTTTTGCCTCATCTAATATTATGCTGAATAGGGTAAATAACCACTTCTTACGGTTACCGACTTCATTCACTTCTTAATCAAAGGGAAGTGCTCTTCCGTATTGCTGCGACTTTCACGGGAATCAAAGATGGGTGCACATGAATAGCTCAGAATGCCAAGTGCCACCGATAATATGCAATGGAAATGACCATCATAAATGTGTGTCAGGTCGTCAGCAAAGTAGTTCCCATGCACCTGCTTTAATGGAGACCTTAAATAAATCTTCCTTGTCGTATTTCTAATGCCATGCATCACGATGTGTGCAGCTTCACACCAAATATATAAACGCCGGTGCTAACCTTCCTCCTCTTGCTTCATTCGCGTGTGTCATTGGCATAATATCAAACATGCTGTCTGGTGTAAATGACATTGAAATTTAAATCCATGATTGGCCACTTTGAGTGTGCTATTTTAAAACATTCAAGTTCCTTTCATTCAGCCAATTTCTTCACATTTTACTTAGTTGCGTGGCTAGATGAGTAGGAGGGAAATCAGTCTAGCAGTAAATGAAAGGAGGCAGGAATAAGTGAAGTATGCTGCACCACAGTTCTGTGAGGAGGTGTTCAAATGTGCATATTTCGAGTCCTATTTTCTCCTTTTAACCTTCTTCCTCCTATTCCCACGGATTCGCAGACCCATCGCTGCTGTCTCAACTATTTCTTTGTCTCTTTCAGCTAAACGTTCATGTTCTTCGCTCGTACCGAAGTGGCGCCTGGGTCGCTATTGCCTTCGTAATGCAAGACAGCAATGCTTTCAAGCATGTGCTTAGGGGTGCGCATCAGATAATCACCCTTCTTATCTCAGTAGCAATCTTTGGGGGTGAGTTGCCGCTTTGTCAGACCAATTTCTACTGCTCCAAGCCTACCGTGCTGCAGCACCAAGGGACCTACTGATGTACAATAACTTGACCAACATTCATGTTCAACTGTGGATGCACTGTAGTTCGATATGCAAGACTTGACTTGACTTGACTAGATTTGACCGGATCAAAACGAACGAGATTAGCCACCTATGATAGGTATGACAGGCATGGATAAAGCAGGATAGAGGACAGTAGACAGAGCTATCTCATCTACCATGCATTCCTCATCCTCAGAGAGACCTTATTCGTCATTGCTCTTACTTGCCCAATCGACTCAACACAAATCATGCCAAGTAAAACTGAGGTCCTCTCTTTTTTCTATCGCTGATGTTAAGCATAACGGTACACGTATAAGAAGTAGGCCTGATGAGTCTTCGAAATAGGCGGACAGAAGTCCACTTGTCTGCGCCACTTTTATCATGCCTCTCGCCAACGCATCTTCGGTGAGTGTCCCTTTTGCCTCCTACTGCGACCATATGCTCTCCGGTGTTGCGTCTTGCGTTCTGCCGTACGGATTGTGCTCTTCTTATCCTTGTTAATTGAAAAGTTCAAGTGAGTATTTGCTGCAAATCATTTTCCTACCTTTAATTTTCCACTTTATTGACACATGAGCGTCCTGCTCCTCTGCTTCCCTTACGTTTCTCTCACCTTCCCTTAAATCAAACCCAACAGCATTTCTCTCCTGCCTACTTGCATTCTGCCGTACGGCTTGTGCTCCTCGCATTCTGGTCACCTTTGATTTTCCACTTTATTGACACGTGAGCGTCCTGCTCCTCTGCTTTCCCTACATTTCTCTCACCCTTCCTTAGATCAAACCCAACAGCATTTCTCTCTTGCCTACCCCTATTACCCATCGTCTTCCAGTGCCCTTTCATCTAGATCAGATTAGGAGAGGTTGGACTGGATCACAACTGCATCACGGTCTACCTAAAAACCAAATCTCGCTTTGAGATAGCTCGGCCTTGATTACCATCAATTCCTAATTTCTATCTTTCCTTCTATCTCTTTAGTTTGTCCTGAACCACTTCGCCTCAATTCCGTCTCCTGATTCTACTTATCCTCCACTCATTCCCTCGAAAGCAAAGGCAAGCCCATTGCTCCTACTTCTTACTTCGTAATTTGTCCACTTATCGAATTCCCATCTGCTCATCCCACTACCTAATTTTTTCCTCATTGCAGTGGTACTTTTTCCCGGTGCTGCACAAAAGCGGGTAAGAATGTGTGCTCCCACTCTAGACCGCCTACTTCGTTTCCACTGCTTGTCGGCGCCTACCTGTCCGTTTGCTTAAGTTTGTGTGTGTGCCGCTGCCCACATTTGTTTTTGTTGCACAAAAGCATGCAGGAACACGTGTGTGTGCTTGCGTGCTTGTGACTGCAGAGAAATATTCACCCCATCCTCGCCTTCCAACTTGTCCTTATAGTTCTAGGCAACGTAAGATCTCCTTTGATCGTCCGTAAGGTTGCTAGTTGGTTGCTCATTTGATTTCAACCCCACCCTTTCTCAACACTCCATTACACACCAGCTAACTCACTTCACTCCATTTAATTACTTTTCCCTCCTGTGACTCCACTACTTTCCCTCTTATTTCAGAGGGGAATGGACTCAGCACATGAAAATGGCAATTACCCTTTCGTCATGTTGAAGTAATTTGTCTCCTGCAAGCTGCATATAGAGCGTAGTAGGAAACAAAGGAGATGCGTACAAAAAATGCTTTGGAGTGGGGCATGAGAAAGGAGGCGTGGACAAGAGGGCTCCTCTACACCCATTTCGAAGGTATCATTAGGCCTACTTCTTATATGAGTACCATGATGCCTAATATCTGATGGGAAGGGAGAGAAGACCTCAATTTACAATGCGTGGAGTTGTGTTGAGTCGATCAGGTGGACTGAATAAGTGTTGAGGCTACCCTGAATAGTAACGTATGAGGCTCATGTGAGGATGATACTTGCACAATTGATGTAAAATCGGCGACCAATCCCTAAAGATTGCTATTGGGCTAACGAAGGGAGAGTTCAGATTTGAGTCCCTAATCTTATCCCTGGAATAATTGCTGGCTTGAATCCCGAAAGACAATGGCTGTCTTTAGGCTTTTTGACAGTGTCGAAGTAACACTATTATTTGGGTGAAGGAAATGGGGGAAGTAATGAATGAGAGGCAAATAGATGAAAACCGTCTAAGTAGAAGTAGTAAGAATGGGGGTGGATAAAAGCGGATTGCAAATGGACATTGTGGGATGTTTCTGCGCAGTGCTGTGGTGCAGCATGCCTTATTTCTTTCCAGATTCCTACGATCGACTTCCAGGTTACTTTTATACCCACTCATCTAGACATTTAACTAAGATTTAAAAATCGACTGTTTAAATAATACGCTCGAAGAGATCAGTCACAATTTTTTTCTTATGGGGCTTACACTAAATACCAAATGTGATAATACTGAATTCACACGCGCAAATAAAATCAGGAAGAAGGAGGAGGTGTTGACACCATAACTTGCCCCTAATTTCTATAACACCCACCTCTTTTGACCCTTTCAACGTCTCTGGAAGAGTTGGTGTGATAAGGAGATTAGAAGTGTGGCAACAGAAGTGCAAGATGAAAATGAAACTGCAGGAAAGGATAAAACGAAGCCGAGGGAGGCGCTGATGAATAAATGAATAACAAAAAGAGCGCAGCGATGGATCGTTTTGAATCTAACACCTCTAAAATCGGTCAGTAGCATGTGCCATGTGACGACTCGCAGTTCCGTTGGGTGTGGGTGTCAGACAATATTCCCTGTTGGTGGTTTTGTGGAAGCAGACATCACTCGACTTTGTTCTTTTCCGCCTTAAGTAAGCAGACAAAGAGAATGAGGAGTGCTTTGATTTAAATGATCCACCTCTTCGAGTCTGCTTGTCCTTAAACCTTTCTTGGTGTTTTCTTTTGAGGCAGGTACATTTCGGGGATTATGGGACGATAAGAGCAAAGTGAGATATGAAACAAGTTGGAGAATGGGCTAATTATTCATAATCGAGCGTCTAGGCAAATTGTTGCCTTACACCAGATTGGACAATGGCGGATGTTGAACCGTTTTTGTGAAGACAACAGACATAATTGTCTAGCTGTAAGCGACAAAAGGGTAATAATGTGGGGCAGAAGCATGAAGTTTGTAGAGTAAAGCAGAGGCAGGGGTAGGGGACGGTCATTGCCAGATGTCTCTGCACCATGCTATGGCACTGCGCTCCTCACTTCTTCCTCACTTACTTCCATGCGTTCCCGAAGTTCTTCATTTACCCGTTCGCTTAGCCACCTATTTGAGTGGGGTATGTAGGGATTGACTTATAGAGGGGACACGAGTTTCTACGATACAACACACTTGAAGATAAGGTGACAATGTGAAGCACAGGAAGGTACTAGATGTAACGAAGCCGAACATGTGCATGTAAAATGTGTGCGACATGCTTGCAGGCGATGCCTAAACACAGCCTTCCCTGAAACACCTAACAGGTGTCAGCGATGTACTCACAGCGAATAGGAGAAATACGACTTTAAACAGTAGTTTAATGACAGCC